>JBBPBX010020594.1:19492-36482 GCA_038048925.1 Garcialebias charrua | reverse complement strand
AAAAAACAACAACCCGACAACTAAAATTAGCATAAAAACAGCTAACTAGTAGCTGAAATAGCAGAAAAGGCTGAAGATTGCACAAATAAGCTGAAAGGAGCATACCAAGTTGAAATTAGAAGAAATAAATTAGAAGAAGCACAAAAGTGTTGTAGTTAGAAGAAATAATCTGAAAGGAGCACAAAACAGCTAGAAAAAACTACTGAACGTAGCTGAAAGTAGCAGAAAAATGTTTAAATTTTCACAAGAAAGCTGAAAGAAGCTGAAACAGAATAAAATGTGACAGTAGCTGTAAAAGGTTGTAAACACATCTAAAGATCTGAAGGACGTAAAATGAGTTCAATTCATTTTCTAAAAGAAAAAAGTGTCAGAAAAGGCTAAATATTTCAAAAAGCTAAAGTTGCAGCAATACCAAAAGTCATAACACCCTTCTCCTGAACGAGCTGAACGTGAGCTGAACGTTTTGCTATCTGATTTGTTGAAATAGCAAAAAAATTGTGGAATGAGAAAGATGTAGAAAAACGTACGGAAGAAAAATGGATCATAATAGTGTGACTGCTTCATAAACATTCACACAATTACCCTGACTCAAGAAGGCCCCTACAGCAAAGCTACACCTCAGTCAAATGCACAGGTCCTGAGCTAAAATGTTGTGTGGTAGTGGATGAAAGTAATTTGCAACTGATACTCTGAGTGCAAAAAAAACAAGCAAAATTTGTGTTTGAAAAGTTGTCATTAACTTCAAAGTTTCTCATGATAAAAGGACAAATGAGTTGACATCTATATATAAAGCAGCATTAAAACTGAACTTCGTAATGCTGGACAGATAATGTGTGTATTTGTCGTCATGTGAAGATTTGTCGTGACTAAAACAGACATACCGCAAACACTATTTTTATATAGCATGCATTTTTATTGAGCATGCATCAGGGTATACTATTTTTATAAGTTTTTTCAGCGGCTGTGGTTAAAGAGCTCATTGGTCTTCCTGCTGCTTTGGGCTCTCTGTCAAGTTTCCCGTGGTTTTAAAGGCTGTAGCTGCTCTATTTATTGTACTGATACCCACAGTTTTTTCCACTTAAATGTTTTTGTTTTATGAAATTAAGGAACATGTTAGTTTCAGTCCGGTGAAGTGATGTGAATGTAGCTTAGAAGAAACTTGCAGTATGTTTTGCATTCCTCATAATAGAGAAAGATTGGTTTCAGGTGACGTTTTTGATTGACTATAAAACAATAAATTACCAAAGATGTCAAAATTGGAGGTTTCACTACTGTTACCATTCTCATTAGAGTTTGATTATTATTTGATGTGCATGTGAGTTCAACAACTCCCAAAATGATGCAGTTTCTCTCAACACTCTTCATCTTTGAATTCTCTGAAACTTTGATTGTCTGTTAGAGTTACAGTATCCTGGAGGGCAGAGCATTTTTAGATTTTAGTGTTTATCAATGTTCAGACAGTGTGGATTTATGTTTTGTCTTTTAACCTACTCTTAAGTGTCTGAGAATGGAAGAAGTAGAAATAGAGGATATGACAAGTGAAGTTGAACATATTGCACATTTCATGCACAACACCGCCCTTTAAATTTAATACGTGATTTAGGTTTAAAGTAGCCTTCTTTGTACATTGCGCCTCAGGGAAGTTTTAGGTTCTGCACTGGAGCTGTTTTAGAAGCAACTACTTCCTAACCTCAATACCATACCATTTTATTCATAAAGCACTTTAAAGGGGACCAATTAGTGGTCCTATAAATTTTTCAAACCCCGGCCGCTACACACCTTGGGGTGTCTATGAGTGCACACCTATTTCCCCAGCTCCCCGGGCGCTTTCTATGGCTTCCCACTGCACCACCTGGTGGTGGTTGGGTTAAATACAGAGACGAATTTCGTCTTGTATTGGAAACATACACAGATGACAAAAATGTGACATTTATTATTTTTATTTTATTTTTGTGGTATTTCTGTGGGCTATCCAGACCATGTTCATTCAATTTAATGCACAAAATAATTCTTAGATAATAAAATATCCCCTTTCTAGTTGTGCCTTTTCTGACTTCCGTTCTGAACGAGCTGTTTATGATAATGAGCTCTGAAGGCCACGCCCTTCAAAAATCTGTTTACATTAACTCCGCCCTCCAAAGGGGACCCTGAGTCAGACCCAGAGGCAGACGCCATTTTGGGCAGGGCAAATGAGGCGCTGACGCGTCGCGTAGGCCGCTGAGAAACATCCATAAGTTCACCCTCCATGTTAAAAACTCTTCGTCTGACTCTTCGAAAACAAGCAATAAGGCTGCAGAGTAACACACTGGCTGCTAACTGCTATACACGCTCTCTCTAGCGGGGACCGCTTTTTTTCACGGACCACATCCGGCGCGGACCGGATATGGTCCGTGAGCAGTCGTCCGGTTGATTTAAGAGCCCGTAAATAAGTTTTTTCGTTTTTACTGATAGATAATTAGTTATTAGCGGTACTGCATTTTAACAACAACGAAACATCGAACTCTGAGATGAACTCAGGAAAAACAACCGTGACGTCTTTTATACTGAAGTGGGTGGAGCATCACCAGGGGTTGCTAGGTGAGGGGCTGGACTCAGGTTGGGGTGGGTTGTCCTGCAGCTTGTGACATCACAAGCGCCAGGATTTGAAAACGAGACATTTATATCACTGAAAAATAAATATACTTAGAGTAAATATACCACTGGGTGCATTTTTTTGGCCCTAGGACTGTTTTTTTAAGAAGTACATAACCAAAGTTGAGTTAAAAAAAACTTTAAAAAGTGAATTTTGCATCTTTGGTCCCCTTTAAACGGTGACAGAGCCAACCAAAGCGCTGTACAAACAGAAGCAAACAGGCAAAGCACACAGCAACAAATAACATAATGTAAAATCAAAATACAGAAACAAAATAATAGCAGATAAAAGCATAATGACTAACACAGTGTGATGCATACAGGTTCAACACAGATCATACAGTGTTGAAAGCCAGGGAATAGTAGTGGGTTTTTTAGCGGGATTTAAAAACAATGACACCACAACACCATAACACACGTCAAATTGCTGGATCTGTTCAAAAAACCCTGCAAACAGACTAACCACACAATCTACACGGTGGAGATAGTTTCCACTCAGGACCACCCACAAATATCTTAATAACATAAATTTTTATGATGAAACTGCTTTACTTGGTCTTAGTTTTCCAAAACCAGCCCAGTTCTGATATACAGCCTTCAAACCCAGCTGCTGCAGCATTCACAGCTACATTACTGGTGGAGTCAAATCATTCATCTTATCTTCAGCAGACACCTGACACCACACTGTTACTGCAAAGAGTTCAAGTAATTCGATCGCGTAACACATCTGGTCAAACGAGTGCAGAGAAAAACTGTAAAAGCATACCCAATAACGAGCTGTGATTTCTGTCTTGCAGGGATTCCTCAAAGGCCGAGAATGGGAAAATGGTCACTTTGGAACCCGTCTGGTGGACGACGGTCCCGCTCCAGGCGTACGCTCCCACTGCCCCGAGCATTAACACGTCCTTGAACGATGCACAGACAAGCTGAGTCAGCAAAATGCAGTTTCAACACAAGCACGATAAGATTTTGTGACCAGTTGTATTCTAGTTTAAAAATTTCATGTCCAAAAATATTGTACTTTATTCACTAATAACATATAAAGCACACAGATATGAGCGATTAGTTGATGCATCAGTTTTTCTGTTGCCATTGCAGTACCTGCTGTTTAGAATAATGAGCGCTGAATCCAACCTGAGACATCTCCATTTGGAAGCTTTCTCCTTCTTTCCCAGTACCTAGAAAAAAGAAAGCATTGAACTTCAAAAAAATGGAATTGAATAATCAGAATCAAATTTGGTATTAATATTTTCTGAAACTGCACGAGTCGTAGATGTGTCATGAACATGTCCAGAGTCTGTTAAAGGACCCCTCAGAGCAGGTACAACCAGGCAGAAATCAAAAATAATGTTCACCTTCTATGTTGAAGATGCGGTTCCCCAAAGCTCCTGCTATAGTTNTATATATATGATGCAATGTAAAGGGAGAGACAATAAACAGCCAAAGTACAGGCAGCGGAAATACAGGTGAAGTTTTATTGGCCAAAAACCAAAATGACAGTTTGAGCATGTTAACACGGGATAACAAAGAATGGACAAGATCATGAACCAACCAAAAAAAAAACAAGAAACCAACAAGGAACAAAGCCAGCAAGGAACTTAAATTGCATATATGACAGGTTAGTAGGATAACTAATGTTGAGGGAACACATGTGAGAAACTCTTTATTGCTGTAAGGTATGCTTGGTTTCAATACTAAAGTTCATTTTTTTGCTCCCAAAAGAAACCAAACAGACAAGTCAAGTCACGTTGGGCATTTCTATAACAGCTGAATACGCCGATTTCCATGCTGCATAGCAAAACGCTTTACAAATTGATCTAAATCTAAAGATTTTGTTCGTTTTGATTCAATGCTGAGTACAGCCAAACTTGAGAGTCTTGTCTCTGTCATAACTGACCGCAAATAGGTCTTAATGTTGATTTAAGAGCCCGTAAATAAGTTTTTTCGTTTTTACTGATAGATAATTAGTTATTAGCGGTACTGCATTTTAACAACAACGAAACATCGAACTCTGAGATGAACTCAGGAAAAACAACCGTAACGTCTTTTATACTGAAGTGGGTGGAGCATCACCAGGGGTTGCTAGGTGAGGGGCTGGACTCAGGTTGGGGTGGGTTGTCCTGCAGCTTGTGACATCACAAGCGCCAGGATTTGAAAACGAGACATTTATATCACTGAAAAATAAATATACTTAGAGTAAATATACCACTGGGTGCATTTTTTTGGCCCTAGGACTGTTTTTTTAAGAAGTACATAACCAAAGTTGAGTTAAAAAAAACTTTAAAAAGTGAATTTTGCATCTTTGGTCCCCTTTAAACGGTGACAGAGCCAACCAAAGCGCTGTACAAACAGAAGCAAACAGGCAAAGCACACAGCAACAAATAACATAATGTAAAATCAAAATACAGAAACAAAATAATAGCAGATAAAAGCATAATGACTAACACAGTGTGATGCATACAGGTTCAACACAGATCATACAGTGTTGAAAGCCAGGGAATAGTAGTGGGTTTTTTAGCGGGATTTAAAAACAATGACACCACAACACCATAACACACGTCAAATTGCTGGATCTGTTCAAAAAACCCTGCAAACAGACTAACCACACAATCTACACGGTGGAGATAGTTTCCACTCAGGACCACCCACAAATATCTTAATAACATAAATTTTTATGATGAAACTGCTTTACTTGGTCTTAGTTTTCCAAAACCAGCCCAGTTCTGATATACAGCCTTCAAACCCAGCTGCTGCAGCATTCACAGCTACATTACTGGTGGAGTCAAATCATTCATCTTATCTTCAGCAGACACCTGACACCACACTGTTACTGCAAAGAGTTCAAGTAATTCGATCGCGTAACACATCTGGTCAAACGAGTGCAGAGAAAAACTGTAAAAGCATACCCAATAACGAGCTGTGATTTCTGTCTTGCAGGGATTCCTCAAAGGCCGAGAATGGGAAAATGGTCACTTTGGAACCCGTCTGGTGGACGACGGTCCCGCTCCAGGCGTACGCTCCCACTGCCCCGAGCATTAACACGTCCTTGAACGATGCACAGACAAGCTGAGTCAGCAAAATGCAGTTTCAACACAAGCACGATAAGATTTTGTGACCAGTTGTATTCTAGTTTAAAAATTTCATGTCCAAAAATATTGTACTTTATTCACTAATAACATATAAAGCACACAGATATGAGCGATTAGTTGATGCATCAGTTTTTCTGTTGCCATTGCAGTACCTGCTGTTTAGAATAATGAGCGCTGAATCCAACCTGAGACATCTCCATTTGGAAGCTTTCTCCTTCTTTCCCAGTACCTAGAAAAAAGAAAGCATTGAACTTCAAAAAAATGGAATTGAATAATCAGAATCAAATTTGGTATTAATATTTTCTGAAACTGCACGAGTCGTAGATGTGTCATGAACATGTCCAGAGTCTGTTAAAGGACCCCTCAGAGCAGGTACAACCAGGCAGAAATCAAAAATAATGTTCACCTTCTATGTTGAAGATGCGGTTCCCCAAAGCTCCTGCTATAGTTGAAAGAGCTGCCTCCTCCGACACATTGAAGAAGAACTTCCCCGTTGGTAAACTAGCAATGGATTTGATTTCTGCTATAAGGTTGTCTGTGTCTATGTTGTTTCTGATATAATAACCCAAGACCTGCAATAAAACATATATTTCCAAGTATCAAAATAACTATTCATAGTTTGAAACACAAGATTTAAAAAGGGTTTACTTTGTTTCTCTATCAACTCTTTAGTCTCAGATTATGAACAACAAAGAAATAAAAATACAGAAATTGTCTAATTCTCCAACGTTCAAGTCACAAGTAAGGGTTAGTAAATGGGAAAGGACGTACCGCAATGCCAAATCGGGTGATGCCTTGTTTCTCACACTGGGAGATCACTGCGTCTCTAATATCCTGATCGTGGGACTCGCCATCAGTGACAACCACCATTACTTTGGCGGCACCAGGTCGACCGCCATTGATCGCTTGGAAGCCACTTTGACTGAAGAGAGCAGACACAGAAGAAGACGTTTTTTATAAAGCCGAGGTCTCAACACAGCCAAACTATGAATTGCAGATACAGTATTAGTACAAAATAAATAAGTAAAACACGTGCATGTTAATAAAATGTTGTAAAAAAAAAAACACCAACCTGGCATATTGAATTGCATTAAACGTATTTGTTAAAGTGCCATACATCTGGGTGATTCTGGACGCTGCAGTAATCATCGCTTCTTTAGTTGTAAATTGATTCAGTTTGAATTCAACTTTGGGAGAAACACCATACTGAATGACACTCATCTGGAATGATCATTAAAAATATAAGAAGAGGCAAAGAACAGCACACCCAACAATAAACCACAAAGCAAAGCTAGACCAAAGCTGTTTGGCAGTGATGGGATCACCTGGGTATTTTGGGGCCCGATGTCTAAGGAGGGTATCAACTTCAGCAGAAAGTCCGTCATTGGTTTCCAGGGATAAATGCTGTTTGAGCCATCCAACACAATCACAATGTCCATCGGCCCTCCGCATGCTAACACCCCACCCCAGAAGAAACAAATATTTATGCACAGAAAATAAAACTGGTCAAATCATTGATCAATTCATCTATTCTCTGTATTTTTGCAGCAACAGGTTGTTAGTGATCTTACCACAGAAAATATTCTATTTCACATTTAACCATATGCTGCTTGTACGACACACAAAAACATACTTTATGGAGCTTTAACTTTATCTATAAAATGTGATATTAGCTGTGCTGTTTATTTTGAAGTGCAACTGTTTTCATGGTCCTTAGGCCTGTCACAATAAGAAATTTCGCTGGGCGATTAATTGTCTCAGAAATTATTGCGATAAACAATAATATTGTTTGAAAATTACAAAGTAATGTTTGTTGTTTTGCAAGTAGCACCTTTTTTGACCACTGGATGACAGTATAAGACTGTTTGAACCCAAGGATGGAGAGTAAGGGAGCGAACAGCGTGTCTCTTTAAGAAAAATGGGAGGGAGGTCCCTTGACATGACATGGCTTGTCTCTCTTTGGCTCTCAAAATGGCGGACGCTCGGTGTAATTTGAGCTCTTTAGCATAGCATTTCATACAAAGCTTTTTAAAAAATCAGTAAACAAGTTCTCAGCTTCTTTTTGCAGAGAAAAACAACTTTTAACACGAAGGTACGGGTTTCAACTGTGAATTTTTGAGCTTCGACAAGACAGAAGTTTTTTCCCGAGGTCAGCCTGTTAGCTTAACTCGTAGCTTAGCTTCTCAGCTCAGCTGCTTTTAACGATCCAAAAAACACGATTTTGGGCAGTTTAAATGGATCTTAAAGAGAAAGGGACGGGTCAGTGAAGAGCACCGGAGTTGAGCTTTTTGTCATCCAGTGCCTCCGGAGAGAGACACAAAGAAAAAATAAAGTCGATAAATGAAAATGAGGTCGATAATTTTCATGTATCACACAATTAATTGACTTATTGTTTATCGCGACAGGCCTAATGGTCCTTCCTTCCTTAGACAAATAATGTCACCAATTGATTTTTTATGTATGTGAATGCTTTTACAGTACTTCTGTTGTGACTTGGAGCTATATAAATAAAATTAATTGAATTAAAATGGTCACCACAAACTTCCTGTGACAAACAAATAAAATAGTGGAACAGTCAGACACATTTATCAACACGAGTCTGGTCAAAGCAGGTTTATTTTCTGAGAACTCTATATTCACTTCAAGTTACTGTTCAAAAGTTTTAATCCGCTGGTAATTTTTATACTTTGCTTTCAAAAAGCCAGACTTTCTTGTAATATTTTAAAGTGACCAACTCAGATTTTCTGAAGGTATTTCAGTTTCAGATTGGTTGTTTCTTAAAATCTCCAGTTCACATATACCTGACTGTGGCAGAATATTGTGCAGCTTGTGTTAGGTAATGAAGGAGACGTGTCCGAGCAAACCATCTTCACCAAATGAACTGTATCTGAGAGCCATGTTTTTAAGAAACTGGAACAAATCTTGCTAAATCCTGACACAGGTCATGAACGATGCATCACCCTTCACTTGATTCAATTCAATTCAAAAATACTTTATTAATCCCAAAGGGAAATTAAATGTTGTAACTCATCCTCCTGGTTTCATTAAAGAGTTGTTATAGATGCTGATGGCTGTGGGCAGGAAGGATCTCTTGTCTTACAGCAGATCTGAAGAAGCCTCTGACTGAAGACACTGTTTGATGGGGTTTAAATCACCTTCATGTTGTATGACAGTCTGATGAAGAGGATGCTCAGGGTTGTCTATACAGTAATGTTCTTCATTTTATGAAGAATCCTTCTCTGTACAATCATCTCCAAAGGTTCTAGAGGAGTCCCTAGAACTGAGCCAGCCTTCCTTATGAGCTTGTTGATCTTTTTAAGGTCACTTGCTCTGGTGCTGCTACCCCAGCAGATGATGGCAGAAGAGATAGTGATCTCTACAACAGACTTATAGAAGATATGCAGCATCTTGCTGCAAACATTGAGGGACTTCAGCTTCCTCAAGAAGTACAGTCTGCTCTTCTCTTCTTGTAGATGGCTTCACTGTTGCATGTCCAGTCTGTTGTCCAGGTGAACCCCAAAGTATTTACATTATTATATATTATCATTATATATTATTTGATCATCTAGTGTATGCAAAGTTGTCAGCTAACAAATATTTGCAAATTACACATTTTGGTACTAAAATAGTATTTCCCGTCTGTTAAACTGCAGCGTTTTTTGTATTTTGCATAGATTCAACTAAAAGATTAGAACAAAAGGCATTTGCGACAGACTGCTGGAAACAAAGTTCTTAAAGAGCCCATTTAAAAGACAAACTTTGCTTCAATTGTTTCTTTTTCCTTGGCATATTTAGGAGTCTTTCTATGCCTAAACAATTCACAAATCAGTAGGTAGCTCTTTGTTAGCTTCATTTAGTTCATCTAGCTAGTTCAACTGAGCTCTTAATTTTGTCAATATAATGCTAAATCATTTTGAAGTATCTGCCCTTTGCACAAAAATCCTTTTACTGCATCAGGTTGGTTTGCTGGTAAACAGGAGCTGAAAGTTATTCATAATAATCCCAAACATTACAGGTAACACAAACACTGGCACTCTTGTTGTTTTTTAAACTGGAACTGATGGTAAAGTTACCTTTATAACCTAAATAAACTAAAACAACTAAGGTGCGGATTCATACTACAACTAAAACCTGCCTGAAACTTGTCAAAAATGATAAAACACAACTTAAAGTAGTCATTAATCTGAATAATGTTGCTCACTCTGAACAGCAGGAGAAAAGGCAGGCTGAAGTTGAAAAAGGGGGTTCAGTTTTGCACATAATCCTGGGTAAAAGTTTTGATCTCCACACTGCTGCCCCCAAAGTGGACCACACATCTGGATCAGAACAAATAAAATGAGAAAGAGATACAAGAATTAATTTTGTCTGTCTGGGATTAATAGTTTTAAATCTAAAAAATTCATATTGAAATGTTTTTAAACTTTTTAGTCCTAAAGGAAAAAAAAACACATCATCTAATCTATACAGAAATATAGGTGTTTATTTATTAACTAAAATAAAAGGTGCTAGATATGGGCACCGGCGACCCCCGTGGCCCAAAATGGAATAAGTGGGTAAAACATAACGGATGGATGGAAATAAAAGGTTAGCATTACGCNCTTTTTTTATTTTTTTTTTATTTTTATTTACATATTGTAGTTCTATTAACAACACTGAACCATGGCCTTAAAGGTGGTGTGACATGATTTTAGAACTATGCATAAAGTGGCACAACATATATATGTTGTATCATTCATCTATGTTCGTTTTTACAAGCAAAATGATAAATCAATGAAAATTTGTTTCAAAAATGATTTTAAAATTGGCGCCGTGTTTCGTCACGGGACATCCGGGTACTTACGCATGCGACGTCGTGACGTAGACACAAGAACTTCAGTCTGCAGGCAGCTATTAGCACGCAGTGTCATTGTGTTCAAGATAGACTATTTTCTTTTGTACAACTTGAAAAATGCCGGTACGTTTTGTCGCATTTGGGTGTTCTAACATCGCCAGCCCTGTAGACGACTACGATCGGGTTCCAGCCCTTCACCCTCGGAACCTTGCTCATCTGACATGTCGGATTTCCCCTCACACCCTGAACGGTAAGACTCAAATAAATACGGCTTCAGACCTACATTATAACCAGCTGTTTCTTGCTTATCACTCAAACTAACTTCGGCTTCCCAAACTGAAGACAAATCGCTCAAATCTTCACTTAAATTGCTCAATTCCTCGGTTTATATATTCACTGCTATTGGATATTTACAAGGTGCGTTCTGGCCATTGTGTCATAAAAATGCGTCGGCGTTTGACTGCCACACACTGCAATTACGTCATTAAAACTATTTTATTTAAAAATACTTTTATATATTAATTATTCGAAGCATCTGTGTACTGTACAAACAATCAAAGCTGAGTAGCTCCTCTTTCTAAAATGTCTATGTTTTAGCATCATGTCACACCACCTTTAAATAAACCACAAACACACTTCCTTCCCCCCAAAATTGTCATCTTTATGTACATTTTTTAAAGGGAGTTTAAAGGGAGTCTGTGTTTGATGACGAAACAGGATGTGTTCATCTTATGATGAGATTATCCTGACAGCAGCCGGAAGCTGTGGATGTTAAACTACCGGTACATACAGAATAATGGATGCTCCTAAAAATAATTATTAAAATACACAGGTGAGAAGCTAGTCTTTAAAATAGCTTGATTTCATAAACACACACACACACACACACACACACACACACACACGCATGCATGCACGTACCGTAACTCAAGGAGAACAACCTGCATAAATAAAAGTTGAATGAATAACATACCATAAAGTCACCGACAGCTGGCATCCAGGTGAGAGTCAAACCCAGGGACATGTTAATGTTGACGTTTTTAACATCTGGAATACTAACAGAATCTGTAAATAAAATCATGCAGTTTACATTACAGTTGTTAAAATCTGTTATTTGAACACTTAAAATACTACCAAGAGTTTAATGATTGAGTAAATTGCATGCACTTATAGAAAAAAAAACCTGTGATTTCTTGCGATAAATATATTTTTAAAATAGCTGATGAGCCCTTTCTGGAGGTTTAACAAACAGTTTTGCCGTACGGTAATTAGTCATTTTAAGAACAAGGCTGGTGTTTGGTTGGGAGGTCAAGGGTTAAACAATAAAACAGGAAGTTTTACTTTGAAGGTTGAGCTTGTCGCAGCTGTTTCTAGATCCTGAGACTGGACACTTGTAAACATCCCCCTTCCTGTTTGCAGTGAAGCCGCTCCATGGAGCACCAACCAGGAGCCTGCAGAGAACCACAAACAAGTCTTCACCTGCGAAAACGCTCTGATAAAAATATATACCTTTAGACAAAAAGCAAAAAAAAAATCATGAACAAAATATGATGCAAACAATATATGAAATTCCATTTGTGCCTTTAACAGCATCGTGAGCGTGCGCCAACAAATCACTCATATCCGTTCTTTTAACGTTCATAGAGAAAATTCCCAAGAGATACTTTACCTCCACGTCACTTTATGAATCACATCCTGTACATTAAAAGTGTTTCTGTTCAAGTATTTCACATAATGTAAACAAAGCACGGAAACAAAACTACCATAATAGTTTATTCTCTGTTAGTTTGAGATCACATACTGTGTCACTTCTCTTGGAAATATTCAGTCAGAGATGACTATCAGACTCTGCTTTTTCCTCGGTTACGCAATCGGGGCACTCCTCCAGACAGTGAATTACTCTGACACCGACTGTAGTGTGAGTGTACACAATCCAGACATGACCGAGAAGGTTTGTTACTGCTTAACTTAGAGTAACGAACGAAGGGAACTAACTGCACGAAGCTTTCGTCAGGGATGTTTGAGTAGCAGCTGCAGAAAAAGAACATGGATTTTTTTTAAATCATCATTATTATTATTTTGTTTAGAGTTATAGTGTTTGGCAGAAACTACCCAGAGCAGTGTTATAAAATGAAGTCAGTTTCACTAATAAGTTGTAAGACAGTTTCTATATGCGACCATACGAGAGAAATAATCAATTTTACCCATTTGCAGAACAATTAGCTGTTTCTTTTGACATTACTTTTATTGCACTATTTACTGTGGTGTACTTTGTACTCCGTCTGTGCCCATGTGTCTTGAAGGATGGGTACTTGTCAAATGTAGCCGGTTCCATTATAATGTTTTGTCACTGAAACGGCAGTGTTACAGTATAAGCATCACACCAGCACATGTAGCACATGTAATTGTGCTAAAACAAGAAAAGGAGGAAAAAAAATTCAGGCAGATTATTATAGGAATAAACTGATACTTCAAAAGTTATTCTAGACTTGATTATTTTTATCCTCACCAATAAATCGGATGTTTGGTGGACTGTACCAACACAGAGAGTGACAGCGGTGGTGAAGGAAGAGTTCAGTGTTGTGTTTACACAGGAATTTACACTGATAAGCTCCTGCTAATGCCAAAGGTTTACACATTAGTTCAAAAACCACCAGTGTGGTCACACTTTACATGTACTGGCAAAGGCAGTCCAAGATATACCGTATTTTCCGGCCTATAAGTGGCAGTTTTTTCAACTAATTTTCATGTCCTGCGACTTATGGGGCGAAGCGACATATTTATGGATTTTTCCCCATATTTTTAGACCAATTTTTGGCTGAAATATGACCGTTTTCATTCATTCTGACGAAAAAAATGGAGCAGTACCACTTTCGGCCGCTAGGGTCCACACCGGCCGTTCCCAGCTCATGTGTCCGACAGAAGCCTCTTCTGCTCGGACTCACTCTGTCGCAGCACGGCCTCCTGCTCTCTGGATGTCTGAACTACTGTTACCTTGTTAGCAAAATAGCTCAAGAACCACACGACAGATTTTGATGAAACTTACAGAAAGTAATCACTGGATGGACATTTACAACTGATTAGCTGTAGGAGATGTTTGAGCTAAAATTCGATTTATTTATAATTTATTTTCGCAGCGCGCGACCGTTTGGAAGACGTCAAAGTGAAACAATTTAAATCCAGCTGATTTGACCATTACGTGAATTTATTAAGGAAAGGTTAAGCTCAGAAACACATTTACTATAATGTCAGCAAACATATATATTTTTAGTTGTTTATATTGTTAAATTTTAAAGAAATTAAACGTATCCGCTCGCTGCACGTGTATGTAGCAAAACTACTTTTTAAATCCAGCTGATTTGACAATTACGTGCATTTATTATTAAGGAAAGGTTAAAGCCCAACACCCACCATGTTTTCAAATTGCATCGCCATTAATATTTATTAGTTTATTTAAAAATAATACAGGAGCGTTTACTTATATTGTGGAGAAATAACACTAAATGTGTTATTTCATGATTTATAGCAGATTTTAGCATGCAGCTCCGGGAAAATCTGCCCCTCTCCATATATGGGCATTCACTTGGGCATTCACG
Organism: Garcialebias charrua; assembly: GCA_038048925.1. Lineage (NCBI taxonomy): Eukaryota > Metazoa > Chordata > Actinopteri > Cyprinodontiformes > Rivulidae > Garcialebias > Garcialebias charrua. The sequence goes on along the minus strand of JBBPBX010020594.1, from coordinate 22,335 downwards.
TCACCAAAGTGACGCCTTGGAGTTACAGGCGAGCGAGCGAGGAAAAGAAAAAGGAAGCATTTTTAAATATTCCCTAAAGCTGCCTGTGTTGTGTTGATTAATCCTGCTGTCGCTCACTCATATTCTGAGCGAGCATCCACTTAGACATACTAGTTTAATTCGTTTGATCGCGACAAATTCATTCATTTCCGCATCGACTTTTTATTCTCTCCCCCCCGTGATCAGAAAGGCAGCCAGCCTCGCAGCTGAGCTCTGCCCGCGCGCGTGCTTCCCGACCCCGTATCAAGGCTGACGAGAGCAAATACAGTGCATACACTCGAGGGAGCAAATTACACCGGCACGAGGAACTTCAAAGGTGACCAGCAGAACGAGGAGCCAGAGACCGCGCGGCTCGCTCCTCAGGGGCAGAATGAATGAGAGCAGCAAAAGGTCCGCAGCGGTGTTATAAAATAAATAATAAATAAAATCAGAGCGCTGGTCCATATACGTACACACAAATGCACAAGGAAATATGCAGGAAATATGCCGTTTTAACTACCACTCTCTCTCATAAACCTCCATGGAAACTCACTCCTACCTTCTGCCTTCTGGGTGGAGATCATGTAACAAAAGGCATGACCCTTCGGGACTCTTCGGCCAGGTTTCCGGATTCATTCGGGAGTGGGTTGTTTTTTTTTTTTTTTTAACCCTCGCCTGGCCCAAATGCAAAAATGAAAATAGACCTAATAATAAATTACTGTAATTGTACAATATGGTGAATTGTTAGTGTCATGGTGGGTGTTGTCCTTTAAGCTAAGACACATCTTTGCAATAATTTTCAGCAAACAAACAATTGTTTTTACCGTGTTAATCTTGTTAAAGTCCTTCCGTGCACGCTCCAGTGGCCGCCATTTTCAGCAGGGCAAAACACAAGCTCACATTTCGAGCTGTCGGCGGTGACGCGTAACATACGTGACACGTCAGCGGTGACTTATAATAGATGCGACTTATGGGGCGAAGCGACATATTTACGGATTTTTCCAATTTATTGGCCATATTGGACTAAAGCGACTTATGGGGCGGAGCGACTTAAACGCCGGAAAATGCGGTAATTTAAAAAAGTCGAATAAGACTGATTGTAATTCATATTAAAACTATCACCCACTTTGCCTCAGCGGTGACTTATAATAGATGCGACTTATGGGGCGAAGCGACATATTTACGGATTTTTCCAATTTATTGGCCATATTGGACTAAAGCGACTTATGGGGCGGAGCGACTTAAACGCCGGAAAATGCGGTAATTTAAAAAAGTCGAATAAGACTGATTGTAATTCATATTAAAACTATCACCCACTTTGCCTCAGCTCATAAACAAAAGGTATTGAGCAGAATAATGTGTAGTGCTCTTCTCACAGACAGATGTTTCAACAAACTGATGTTGGAGTCATATTATATGACATATTATTATAACAGAGTAAAAGACATGCCTGCCGGTCAAGATGACACCTCCTTTGCTGGAACAGGGTTGTGGAGACACGTTAAGAGGCTGCTGAACGTTTAAAGATAACTAAATGCATCTCTGTGCAGGTAGAAACAAGATTTCTGTGCAGGATGAAAACATTTTTTTCTGGCTTTCAGCTGCACTTATCAAAGAAAACTTATTCCAGCAATAACTTGTACTGTCTTGAGTTGTTCGCTTTGCTCGAGCTTTTTGAAAATCGCCAAACTGATGTTTCCTAAAGCGCACGAATGTTTAAAAGTCAAAACCCTGCGTGAACCGGGACGGATTTCTGTGACGAGCCTGACCTCTGCGCAGGCTGATCTGTGCAGATTTTAAACTGTTTTAAAATTTTGTTGACACGTTCATTGTAGTTTTTAAGAACACAAAGTGGTCTGAATGAGCTAACCTTAACAATAGATCCATAATAAATATCTTGGGCTGACATTCCTACCATTTGCCCTGAAGGTTTGCTGCTTGTTGCACCGTGTAGCCGAACTCCTCTGCTGCCGGACCGCTGAAAATCTTTGCTCCTGCGGTGCCGACGTTGAAGGCCAAAGATGGGCAGATTCTGTCAACTAGTGGAGGGGAAAAAAAGACATGAAATCTGTGAAACAGTTTGAGAGTGAACATCAGAATCAGCTTTATTGTCATTGCACCAAAGCACAATGAAATTACATTTCAGTACAGCCCGTCCGAGTAAAACATAAACAAACAGACATGGGGAGACGGAGGTGTCTGAGGCTGCGGCCTCGGGGAGGCGCTGCCCTTTTCGTTTAGCTAAGAAAAGAGAATCACGAGGGAAGTGGAGATGAAAGTTGCAACAAAAGCCAGCAGAAACAGCATATGGAGGATATAATACATATAATTCGGAAGATATGTAAAGAGAGTAGGGGTGCGAATCTCTCAGTGTCTGGAGAACCGATTCGATTCCGATTTTTGGTGTCACAATTCGATTCAAAATCGATTTTTCAATTCAGAAACGATTTTTGATTCAGAAACGATTTTTCTATTAAAATGGTCATAAATTTAGTTTCAGTTTTGTAACTGACAAGCTGAAAAGAATAAACAACAATGTAAACAAAAGAACATTTATTTAAAACAATAATTTTAGGTTCCTTAGTGTATCAATTTTTTTTGCATCGTTTAATATTTATACCAAAAATAGGAACAAATAATACAGGAATGCATTAAATTCTGTAACTTAAACAACCAGTACAGGTAGTCCTCGACTTACGACGCCCCTGACTTACGACGTTTCGGACTTACGAATCTCATAAAAAAAATTAAAAAACGTTTTTTTTTTTAATAATAAATAAATAAATATACTGTACTGTACAGTTACCAAGCACTTAGCCTATTCT
>JBBPBX010020593.1:0-32056 GCA_038048925.1 Garcialebias charrua | reverse complement strand
CACACAGCTCAGCTGCAGGCCGCAGTACTGCGCTGAAACCACGCCCACGCGCTGACACGCCCCCAGCGTTCCAGACCAAGGGAAAATTATGTTTTTTCATTATTTTTGAGACTTAATTTTATAAGGTAAACAATGTTTTTAATCAGTCAGATTTATATGGGTGATTAATAACACATATTTATGCCGTGTGACAAACTAAAACCACACATTGAAATTTACTTTACACGGTCTTTAATTCTCTCGTGACAACCTCAGTCATTTCCTTATTCTTTGCACTCAGCGGAGAGAGAGGAGGAGGAGGAGGAGGAGGAGGGAGGAGGGAGCGATCACTTGACTTTTGGCAAAAAAAACAAAAGAAAACTCCAGATAAGGGATTAAGAAGGGGAATTTAATACATTTGTGTCACATATAAAACAGTCCTACATCGCTTTGCATCGCTTTGAATGAGAACATGCGGCTGCTCGCTGGGACAGGTGGGGGCGTGGGTTAGGGTTCAAAACTCTGCCTTCTGTTCTCTGATTGGTCCGGTCAAAAATCTACCGGAGAAATCGTTGTCTATGGGAGAAGTCCCAGACCCTAGTACGAAGCAAAGTGAAGGACAAGGGTCTGGTTTTAACCAGGCTAGTAGAGTGCTGTATGAATGGGTAAATGAGGCACAGATTGTGTTGTAAAGAGCTTTGAGTGTCTTGATAAGATAGAAAGGTGCTGTATAAGTACAGTCCATTTACCAAATATTAATATTATTGACACCAACATTAGCATTGCTTTGATACTACGTGAAGTAGCACAGACCTAAACGATCAGGTCTTTAAATGGATGTTTGACTTAAGGAAACCTTTATGCATATTTCATTGCCAGTAAAATAGAGTACTTCAATACATTTTTATGAAGTCATTTTCTTATTCACCACACAGTGCTATTAAGAAGACATTTTGACCACATGCCTGAAAGGCTTAACAGGTCCATTTGATATAAAGGAGAAGAGACGTTAGTCAGAGCTCCAAACAGATTACTGAGCACCTCACATCCCTAAAGGTGACCACACGCAGTTCTGACGAAGACAATTTGTGATATTTTTTTGATCACTACCCAAATCTGATGGGTCCAGGTGCAGGTTGGGATGCATATTTTTGTCTCTGTGCTTTGGTTCTTTCCTACCCACAAGTGGCAGACTCTGTTGCCCCAGTCTGCTCGGTAATCTTCCACTCTCTTCCAAAAGTCCATTTTCTTCAGACGCCAACATAGTTCAACTCATTCAAGTGTCTCCCAACCCACAGCAGAGTGATGCTCCATCAGATCTTATCGCAGTCTAATCTGTCAGAGTTGGAGCCCTGCCTGCAGTCTAAACCCACACTCTACAGACGTAACTGACAGCCAGTCGTGGGCCTAGCAGTAGTTGTTGAAGAACAGCTGATTCTGAGACAGATCTAACCAACGGTGAGAACATTAAACACTGGCTTCAATAGATGGAGAACTTTTACTAAATGTACTGTTTGTGAATATATACATTGTAGGGATGAATCTGGATCTGAATAAGTTTTATGATTTGAAATTGTGTATTACATGTATTTTGCATAGTGCCCTGATATTCATTCAACCTTTATTTAGACAGGTTAATCCCATTGAGCCTCGAGGACTCATTTACAAGAGAGACCTGATTTCAACAGAGAATGATGACAACAACAATGGACAATCATAAAAGAGGCATACAGATTTTTTTTTTTACACGTTAAAATAAGATGTCAAACAAGTACCAAAAACAGCTAGATTATAAGGCAAATGTAGAAAACTAAAAACAGGAACATGTCTGCATTGGTTTTTGCCAGGAGTCCAACAGATTCTTAAAGCCATTTAGAGAGGTCAAGGTCGAGAGCTTCAGATCTTTTTGTAAGATATTCCAGGAAGCAGGAGCAGAGTAGGAGAAGGCCCTTTTGCCAAGTTCAGTCCTCACTGAGGGAACACTGCAGGTAATCATGTCCTGAGAGCGCACGCTGTAGCTGCACTCACGCAGAGACATGTAGGAGGAGATGTATGAAGGCAGCAGACCAAGAAGTGATTTAAAGATGAAAATGTACCAGTGGAAGAGTCTGCGTGAGGTTAATGATGACCAGTTAACCAGTGAATACAGGGTGCAGTGGTGGGTACGATAATTACAGCCAGTTATGAATCTTAGTGCACCATGATAGACAGCATTCAACATCTGCAGGGTGCTTGTAGGAGCGTTCATGTATGACTTGTTGTGAACTGGTGATTGAATAAACTGAATTAAATCTTAAATTCACAAAGATGTAAACAACTACAAGGCTGGAGAAATGGAAGGTAGAGAAAAGTTGTGGAGTAAAGTTTGATACATTAAGTTTGAACACAAATATTGGTTTTTATTTTCCCATGCTGTTTGTTTGATACAAATTTGTTCCATTTTGTTGAGAATAAAGTCTATAGAAGTTGTAGTTTATAAAAAAGTCCAAGTTGAGATGTTCAACCAGTATCTCTGACATTCACCTAGGAAAACCAGCATGCTGTGTGTCCATCATTGTTTGTGTATTATTTAACCAACCTGTGGTAACCGTTGTCACACATTCACATTTGGTGAACTTTACCGCGGCTCCACTAATGTCTCTGGTTGAAGTACCAGTACATTACTGTTGACTACAATTTGATGTAAAAGATGGGCAAAAACTGATTATTTTCAATGTTCTACAGAATAAAATGGAATGATCTTCATTGTGGTTGTTTAGTAAAATCATACATGGTTCATAAGCCCTCAGACTGGGTGTTAAGGATGACCCTCAGCTACTAACAGACCAAACCTGGGGGTCAATGTTTGTAAAATAGTTATAGCCGTTTTTCAGGTCATCTTGTTGTGGCAGCCATCTTGAACTGGGCTGACTGAAATGCTGCTTTTATTCAAAAAACTCTAGTATTTGGCCATCTGTTTGTTATTATGATAATTAATTAAAGGTTTATGCAAAACTAGACAATGTTACTGAAATGGAAACAAACCGTCCTCTCTCGGCATAAAGAACCAACCAAGTGTGGCTGTATCCATGAGCTGTGCTGCCTCTGGAGCGTGAAATCTCCCCATTTCTGCTGAGCTGCCCCGAGGGCAGCTGAGTAAAGCGCTGCTCGCACCACAGCTCAGAAACTGGAGCAATAAATGTCATTTCCAGCAGGTTTTGTGAAGAAAAGCAGAGACACATGGGATGGGGATGAAGAAACAAGTCAGAAAAATAACACAAATGGCAGGGTTTTGTTTTTGTACAGATAATAGGAAAACTTATTTGTCGCATTAGTTGTCTTTTCGGCTCTGTCTGTGGCCGGATCTATTCTCTCGCTGGGTTTGATCAGGTTAAGTGGCCTGCATGGACACACACATGTCTTTTATAATGATGGTCTCCCAAACCACAACAGTAGGATAATGGCTGTATAGTTTCCTTGGAGAAAGTCTGTCACCTAGGATGTGCTGTATCATAGTCATTTCATTTAAGTTAGGCCTGTTTAAATGTGTTTTTGCACATCTCAGTTTAATATAGACTAATACTACCATATGTGTTTGCATTGCAGTTTGTTAAAGCACAATACTTTATCTGGGTAGTGGTTACTGTTTACAAAAAATAGGTTAACCGTACTGCATGTAATTTTAGGGCATTTTAAGTACCGGTAAGAGCCCTTGGAATAATTGCACGTGGAGATCTTGTTCTTACCCCAAGTCACTTCCTGTTTTTGCTACAAACAGGATATTTACGGTACGGTAGTTTAAACAACTTACTGCGTTTTACAAGGTAACCCAAAGAGGAAGTGTGATGCTGACCTCATTTTCCCACGGGCTTATAGAGCTTGGCAAAGGATTCTCCATCTCCACTCCTCCTCTCCCCGTTTGGCCCCAGACAGTTTGTGAAGTTGATGAGCGAAAGGGGACTAAAGAACATTGAACTCGAGCTTTTCTTGCCAAGATTCTGTATTGTTAATGTGCTGGAGACGTGCTTGGGTTTTCTACCTTGGGTTTTGTACTGGTCTCTGCACATAAGAAAAGACTACATACAAGGTGTCTTTGTTCGGCTTTGGTTACTGGTCAGAGTCAGAGTTGCCATCGTTCCCAGTGGCTGTTTACATTTTGTCTAACTTGTTAGAGACTCGGTTCTACAAAAAGCATCGGGAATTAGGTGAGCTGAAAGGAAGGCTGCGATGCTGCACAGTTTTCATGTGCAATTGTCTGTTTTGTTGCTCAGTTTGCCACCACTTTGAAGCATGACACACGTTTTGTATTTCTCAGACCGACTAATGAATTAAAGCCAGCCACTGATGGTGTTTATTTGACGTCCACATTCTTCTGCTCCTACTCCAGTTGAGCCGTTGTGGTCCGTCTGTGGTCACTATTTACAGGGCCTTTTCAGAATAAAACATGATTTTAAAACAAAATATGGGACTTCAAGACAAATTCTGAAAACTTGAGGTCAACATTTTACTTGAGTTTACGTGCAGATATGGATCTAGAGTTTAGAGGTCCGTTGGTTGAAAAAAAATTTTTTTTCATGTAAATAGGTCCAGTTGCTATCTTATGTTAATTTTTAGGCACAAAACTGCATTTTTGATAGTTTTAGTTCTGATGTCAGGACACTTGCAAATGAGATTTTAATAATGAGTTCTTCTAGAGACAAAGAAGGAAAATAAAATGTCAAACTAATCAGGTTTTCTCGTTATCGACCGCTGCCAAAAGCGATGACGATTTTTTTCTGTTTGTGTGTGTGTTGTTTGCCATGTTAGCTAAAAATCCCATAAACCAGTTGATGACTTTTCATGAAACTTAGAAACTAATCATTGGGTGTACATCTACAACTGGTTAAACTTTGAAGACTAATTAATGATGGCCGCCACATCTCAGCAACCTTAGCAAATGCAAACATGCATACAACTCATCCATTTTACAGATTATGACCCAAAATACGGTGTGGTAGTACTAGTAGCTGATAGTCATCCCAACATATACTTTAGGCGCCATGCTAGATCTCACAACCGTATATAAGACTGAAACATTTCGTTTGACCATAACAGCTAAAACTGTGTTTTTATTTTTTTCAACACATGACGATCTTAGTTCAAACCAGCGGGTGATATGCATTCCTTCAAGAAATGTTTGGCCTTTCATTTCTGTCCAAATCTCAGTTGGCAGGTGTAACGAACACCTAAACTAAATTTAGAGGATGGGTGAAATGTTACTGTAGCTGGTAACGGTTTGTGAGAAGTGTTGACAACAGATGTCTGTCATCAACACCCACAGCTTCCTGTAAAATGATCGGTGATGATTACACCAGGTTGATAGGACAGCTTAGTCGAGGTGTAGACTTCTTCCCATGACATGTTGTAGAAATGTGTTAAAGGCTGAGAAGAGAGGTCATCTGGGGATGCTCTGTTCTGTTTGCCTTCTACTTCAAGAGACCGCCTTTAATCCCTGGACTACCGGGTCACTAAAGGTCATGAGCCGATCCCAAGCCGAAGGAGCGCTGTGTGAAACAGTGGACTTTAGCTCATTCAGAATTCATGCCGTTGTTTTCTTCTTTTAAATTTTTTCTGTTTATGCCTCTTCTGCATCTTGTGCTTTTCTCACCATTGATAGGTCAAAATGTTTTGAGTTACAGGTGGTCCCCGACTTACGAGCGAGTTCCATTCCTCCGAGTATCTCGTAAGGCGAAATCTCGTACGTCGGAACATGAAACACGTGTTCTCGTAAGTCCGGATTTTCGCTCGTAAGTTGGAACATTTATGCTAGCGCTACTACGAACACTCGTTTTTCATCAAAAACATTCATACTACTTCATAAACATGCTCAGAAACGTGTTTCCAAACGGTTAGCTAACACACTTTCATCTAAAAACACAAAAAAGTGCTGTATTTTTAACAAATTTACTGCTTGTTCGCCAGCTCGTAAGTCCGGAACCTCGTATGTAAGAGCGCTCGTAAGACGGGGAATACCTGTAGTTGTGAATAAAATTCCCTGTAGAAAAACTTGAAGATCTTTTCATCTCCTTCACAAACGAGTTATCTGAAACTTACTTCAGCCTACTGGCTTTATTTTTGTCTTCATATGCTACTTTTATCTTTTAGCAACTTTCTTTACATTTTATCTTTTGGCTAGAGTTTAGCTAATTTTATATTTTAGCTATGATTTGGTTATGTTTAGCTCTTGGCTATGGTTTTGCAATTTTTATTTTTTTTAGCCACAGTTTTGTTAACTTAGCAAGAATTTTGTTTATTTTATCTTAAACTATGGTTTTATTACTTAGATTTTACCTCTAGTTTGGCAATTCTATCTTTTGGCTACAATCTTGCTACGTTAAGCTTTTAGTAACTGTTTTGCCTGCATTTAGTTAGTTAAATTTAGCATTTAGCAAGTTTTTTTTACATTTAGCTTTGAGTAACAGTTAAACTGAATTTGTCTTTAAGATTCCTTTTTGCTACATTTACTGTATCTTTTCTCAGGTTTTGCTACGTCAATATTTTAGTTCTGATTTAGCTTATTTAGCTTTAGCTTTTTTTTAGCTCTTAGCTACAAATTTACCACATTTTGCTTTCAGCTATGGTTGTGCTACATTCAGCTTTTGACAGTGGTTTAGCTACATTCAAGATTTGCTGTGTTTTTGCTCATTGTAGCTTCGTCGACAGTTTTACGCATTGTAGTTTTTTAGCAACAGTTTTGTCACTTTTCGCTTTCAGCAGTGGTTTTGCTACTACAGCTGAGCCATTCAGCACTTCACATTCATCCTGGGTTTATGCAGAAATGTCATTTTCTCTACTTTCTTTCTGAATTATTGGCAGCCTCATTGTATAGAACAGCTGCCGTCATCCTCGTATATTTCTATAAAAAAACTGTCGACTGTTCAGCTGTTAGAGAGGAGAGAGGCCTTTTGTTCTAGGAAACCTTTAGCTGTGAATCAACATGAACCTGTGAGTGGAGCAGGTTTAAGCTGATCACTTTTATCCATGTCACATCTGTTTTACATCGTTACACAACGATGTGGGGCAGTAGATATCAGTTGTGCATTTTTCAGTGATTATTTTGTTCTAATGTTTCTTAACTTTGGATCCACGCCTTCTACTCCTGCCTTGTTAACCTTTCTAAATAAAAGCATTAGTGTTGGTACTCGTGCACTTTAAAAACACACATTTTCTTTATTTTTGTCCTGAAGGGTTCAAAGCGTCTCCTCAGATCTAATGAGTACGTCCTCCCTCCCAGTGGACTGATGGAGACAGACCTGGAGCTCACCTTCTCACTACAGGCAAGTCCTCTGATGTTTTACTGTGAACTGTCACACTGACGTGGCCAAAGCTTTTATCCATCCTCATGCTTCTTCCACATTTGATCTTGTTGTTCTTCTTTTTTCATAATAAAGGTGCAAAGTAACATTTAGCATAAATCTATAGCATGTAGATTAAATCTGACTCATTCTAAAATGTTTAATATTAACCTCAACCTCAAATCTTATTTTCTTCGTACAGTGCTGTATTTTGTTTTCAAATCTTTCTTGTCGTCTTTAAAGTATTCCTGAGTTCTTCAGGCTTTCTGAAAGTCCTGTTTTGCTTTTTCCCCTCTCATTTTTTCTCCAGTATTTTACTTTAATGTGACTGCTTTAATCAGTTGAGGAAAGGTGACGTGTGGAGGACAAATACATTTTGGGCTTAATAAAGCTTCAGCTGATGGACATTATCTGAAGCTCATCTTTTAGGAATAGAAAATTAAATTACGTAATTTCTGGACTATTGAGTGCACCCAAATATAAGCTGCGTCCACTAAATTAAAAAAAGCCTTTTTTTTCCTTCTTTCTTTTTACATATCTAGGCTGCTCTTGTCTATAAGCTGCAGTTATCCACATTGTAACATGAGGTATTTACACAGAAATATATATGTTTTTAGCTTTTAATTAAATACGTACCAGTAACGTGCACAAATGTGTACAGTGAATGTTTTTTTCTGAATAGTGCCTGTAACAGGGCTGGATTTTTTTTTTACAGTAGTCTACCAGGAAGTCAATCTACATAGGTTTGTGTGTATCTTATCTCAGCCTTTAAAACCTGAACCCTACTCTCTGCTCTTTGAATTGAGAAAGCTCCTCGGATGAAGAGCGAAACGTCTTCTGTTACAAATAAAGTCCAGTTGTTTTTGTATTGAATGTTTTTTGATTTTATCATGTCCTGGATGACTGAGAATCTTCACCAGCATATCTACCAGGAAGTCATCGAGTGCCATCTTCATCTTCCTCCTGTGTAAGCTTGTGCTGTCCTCCTGCTCCGTTGTCAGGATCCAGTGTTTCCCCTACCATTATACAAGCAGGGCGCACCACCCTGTCAACAGAACTGAGCGTCCTGCCTACCAAATCCCCACACACACCACCCATCAACAACTGCCGGCACTGATGTAGCATCACAAGGACCCACCCCCCCAAAAAAGACGTGCGCCTGTATGTGATGAGGCTAAATGTTTTGGCTGAATGAAGCGAGCCCATCAAAAACAAAATAAATCCATAAATTAGCCGCAGCATTGTATAAGCTGCGGTGTTCAAAGCGTGTGAAAAAAGTAGCAGCTTATAGTCTGGAAATTACGGTACTTAATTAATTTGCTAGTGTTTGACAGTTAATCTGTGTATAGCACATTAGGAATCACCTTGTTGGTGTTAAAATACTATTTTATGTTTGTCAAACTGTATTATCTGACGTCACGTGCGCTGCAGAATTGCTGCACTGACTGGAGCTCTGCTTCGACTCAAATATTTTTTGTTACTGTTGTTTTCATTGTAACTTTTTTTTGCGCCTACACTGCACGCTCACACTACAGGTGACTTTTGTGTTTTGCTGCAATGCAATATATATACTGTATTCACAATATATATGATTATATATATATATATATTGTCCATCAAAAAAATAAAAGGTCTAAATAACAAACGGCGATAAATAATAAACTAAGTTTTTAGAAGCACAGTGTGAAAGACGTCTTGGGTTTGGATGTTTCCTGATAAATCGCTTATTTTTACAGGTTAAAAAAAACATAAACTTCTATCTTATCAGACTTTTTTTTTCTTTCTCCCCAGTACCCTCATTTCTTGAAGAGGGACGCCAACAGGCTGCAGATCATGCTGCAGAGACGGAAACGTTACAAAAACCGGACCATCCTGGGCTACAAAACCTTGGCTGTCGGAGTCATCAATATGGCCGAGGTACGGTTCGGCACCTCATTCACTCGTTTCCTTTAATGTGCTTCTGTCAGCTGTTTCTCAGGAGGAATGTCATTTTGCTCCGAGGTTCTGATTGCATTCTCCTCTGACAGTGAATAGCACGGCTGCTGTATTTTGGGTACCGGGTTCCTGTGATTCATTTTCATCACTCAGTGTTGTGTGAAATTACAGACCATCTGTCGGTTCCTTCATGCACGCTTCTCTAGAAACAGCGCACGCAGCCACGCTCTGCTGTTGAAATAATAATCTTGGAGCTGGGTGTTGGCTTTTTTATAGAAGAAATATGACTTACTGCGACTCTCCAGCTCTCAGATGGTCGTGCAGCGATAAATTGTGTTATAAAGGATGCATGTTTGGCCATTAGGACATCAAAATGTCGTTTTTCTTTCCTGCCCTCGATACGCTGAACAGGCTTGTTTTTCCTACTGTCATACCGTTTACCACGTGTCAACGATTCAATAATGATTGATTGTTGGAAATTTAGCTTCACAGAGCAGATGCAGATCAATAAAAATCCTTCTCTGTGGATATAATTAGTTTGCTGTTTTGCTTTGAAAGAGATGGAGATAAAAGGTGTGATTTTAAACCTCAACTGCGTGAATGTTTATGAAGCATATCCATTTTGCGTCCATGTGTTTTTCAGCGTCTTTCTCGTTCCACAATTGTTGTGCTATTTCAACAAATCATAAAACGTTCAGCTCATTCAGTAGAAGGGTGCTATGTGTATTGGTACAACTTTAGCTTTTTTAAGTATTTAGCCTTTGTTGCCATTTTTTTTTCCTCATAGAAAATGAATTGAGCTCATTTTACATCCTTCAAATCTTTAGGTCTGTTAACAACCTTTTACTGCTGCTTTCACATTTTGTTCTGCTTCAGCTTCTTTCAACTTACTGGTGCAAATTAAAACATTATTCCGCTACTTTCAGCTAATTTCAGCTGTATGTTGTTCAGCTGTTTTGTGCACCTTTCAGATGCTTTCTGCTAACTACAACATTTTTGTGTTTTTTCTAACATCTTTCTGCTCATTTCAGCTTGTTCTGCTTCTTTTAGCTTATTTCTGCTAGTTTCAGTTGTTTTTTGCAATTTCAACTTATTGATTTAATTAATTAAGTAACTTATTATTGATTTCAATTTTTAACTGGTTTTAAGCAAATTTTAGCTTTTTCAGCTACCGGTAATTCCACATATTTTTACACTCATTTCAACTTTTTTCAGCCTAATTCAGCAAAAATGTGTTCTCTCCACTTCCCTCTGGTAACTTAACTTCTTTCTGCTTTTTCAGCTGCTTTTCAGCTTTTTTTTTGTTGCCAATATTAGCTTTTTTTCAGATAATTTCCACTTTTTTGTGCTCATTTCTGCTTCTTTCAGCCTAATAGGGCAAACATGTTATTTCCGCTTATGCTATATTAAGCATTTTCTACTTCAGCTACTTTTTTGTTTGGTATTTATTTAGCTAATTTCAGCTGTTTTCAGAAATTCAAGGTTTTCTTGGGACCGGTAATTTCTGCTACTTTCAGCCTAATTAATTTCATGCTAATTTCAGCTTGTTGTGCTCCTTTCAACTTTTTTGTTGCTAGTTTCAGCTTTTTCTGCTATTTTAGCTACTATTTAGCTGCTTTTATACTAATTTTAGCTTTTTCTGCTAATTTCACATTTTTTAGCTCATTTCAGCTCTTTCCACTTCCTTCTGGTAGGTTAAGCTTCTTTCTGCCTTTTCAGCTACTTTTCAGCTGTTTTTTTAAAATGATAATTTAAGTTTTTATTCAGCTGACTTCTTAATTTTTTTGCTAATTTCTGCTTTTTAAACCTCATAAAGCTTTTTTTTGTTTGTTTGTTTTTACTTCTGACATTTTAGGCTTGTTCTTTCATTTCAGCTATGTTTCAGCGTGTTTTTAGGTAATTTCAGCTGTTTTTCAGCAAGTTCTTCTGCAATAAGCATTCACACGGCATTTTCGCAGGAAATTCAGTTTCTCTAGTTTAATGTGTACAACACAGGTGCTATCACTCCTTTTCTAATCACAGCAGCAGGCGTGCTCATTCTCAGCCGAAGTTATTTTTCAGCCTCAGCCATAGGACAGTTGATTTACACCTGAAAACGAGAGTAAAGCTGCTGTTGTATTTTAAACGACATTCATCTGCAGCACTTTTTCATCATTCACTGCTGAGAAACAACCCACTTACCTCTTTGGAAAAAAAGCTAAATTGGCCGTTATTGCATCCTGTTGGGTAATTGTCATCTGGCGTAAACTCGTTCTGAAACAAATCGAAGCGTTGTGTGGGAGGAAGTCACTGATAGGGGCATTCAAGTGCACCCTGCTAGTGTTGGAGAGAAATGAGCCCACTCCCTGAACAGCTAGTTAACGACTAAAATATTCAAAGTGCCCTCTCAGACAGATTACAGTGAAAGCTCGTCCTTTCTCATCTATTTCAACATCGTTTAAATAAACTGTGTTTCACTGATGTGATATGTGCAGATTGTCTTGACTCATGGCGGTGCTCAGACAGAAAAAGCTGCATTTTGCTGATGAAGATTTATTTACAGATACTGTAGCTGTTCTATTTAATCAGTCCTTGGATCACTGAACACAGTCAGGCAACAGAAGTATTTTTAAGCTTCAGAAATAACTTTGAATGGAGACACTTCTGTTTGTTAAGAAAATATTACTGTTAATCCAGTTTCTCTCTTGGCTTGCAGCCGCTGGAAACTTATTAGTGATTATAAATTGTGAGAAACAGGCAAATTTTCAGTCAACGAAGAGAAGCCCCCCCCCCCCCAAAAAAAGAGCTTGGAAAATAGAATTTATTGATTGTTGCAGGAGTTTACCGTACTCATTTAGCCTGATCTGAATTATAAAAAAATATATTGTTTTAAAAACCAAAAGGCTGAAAACTAAAGAAATTGTACTTTCTGTGAAAAAGCAGAGGGAATACTGAAGCTGAAGCTAAAACTGATCTGTTCAGGGAAGCAAAGCACTAGCTGAAAGCCAGGTGTGACACAGGGTTAGCTGAAAGTAGCAAAAGGCTAGTTATAACCTAAAATGAGCAGAACATTAGAGAAGATTTGAAGCAGCAAAACACTAGATGAAAGCTAAAAGTAGCAGCAGGCTAGCTAAAAGCCAACAGTAGCAAAAGGCTAGCTGCAACCTAAAAAGGGCAGAACACTATGTGAAAGCCAAAAGTAGCAGAGGAATAGCTAAAAGTTATAAATAAAAAAAGTCTAATTAAACCTAGTTAAAAGTAGCAAAATGCTAGCTAAAAGTAGCAATTTTCAAGCCAAAAAGGCAAAAATTACAAGATAAAACTCAAAATAAAGGCTTGATTAACTATAAAAACCAGAACTCCATCTATAACTTAAAAGTAGCAAAAGGCTAGCTTTAATTTAAAAAGAGCAGAACACTAACTAAACACTAAAAGCAGCTAAACATAGCAGAAGGCTAGTTCAAAGTTATAAATGGAAAAGGGGCAACTAAACGTTTAAAATCTCTGTAAATAATAAATAATAATAAACTTTATTTGTATAGCACCTTCCAACAATGCCTTGCATTGACCAAGGTGCTTAACAGGATAAAAAGATGAATAAACTGGAACAATAAATCAATGAAAATAGAATAAGAAACAACAGCAATAAAAGAAGGCAATGGAAATAAAAAATGCTACATACTAAAATAACACTAAAATAACACAAATAATAAAAGTTACACACTGAGAGTTTTTTTTGAACAAGAGGAAATAAAAAGGCAATGTAAATAAAAAATGTTACATATTAAAATACCAAAAGTAATAAAAGTTACACACTGGAAGCTTATTTGAACTAGTGGAAATAAAAAGGCAATGGAAATAAAAAATGCTACATACTAAAATACCAAAAGTAATAAAAGTTACACACTGAAAGCTTTTTTGAACAAGTGGGTCTTCAGTCTGGTTTTGAACAGAGTCAGATCAGAGGTGGCACGCAGCTCAAGGGGGAGGCTGTTCCAGGCTTTTGGGCCGGCAACAGAAAATGACCGGTCTCCCCATTGTTTGTACCTTGAGCGAGGCACCTCCAGCAGGTGTTGACTGGCAGATCGTAAATCTCTGCCGGGCTGATGGGCTTTCAAAAGTTCTGAGATGTACAGAGGAGCAAGTCCATTCAGAGCTTTGAAAACAAACAGGAGCAGCTTGAACTGTATCCTGAACTGAACCGGGAGCCAGTGTAGAGAGGACAGGACAGGAGTGATGTGTTCATATTTTCGTGTGTTGGTCAAAAAGCGCGCGGCAGAGTTCTGTACAAGCTGTAAACGGGAGATGGAGGATTGATTAATACCAACATACAAAGCATTACAATAATCAAGTCTGGAGGTCACAAAGGCATGGATGGCCTTCTCCAGATCACCACGGCTGAGAAATGACTTTACTTTGGAGAGCAGACGGAGCTGAAAGAAGCTGGTCTTGACAACAGAACTGATCTGTTTATCAAACTTTAAGTTGGAGTCAAGCTGCACTCCAAGATTTCAAAAACTAAACTAAAAAGTAAACTAAAAAGTGATTTAAATTCATATGATGCAGATGTTATTACAGTACTTGACAATTGGTGTCACCATCCCCCCCTTCCCAGTAAAATAAATAATAAAACAAAATATTACTGGTAAATAAATAAACAAAACACCCCACCCCCTCAGCACTTAAATGTTTTCGCACGGACATTTTTTGTCATTTTCCCTCCCTGGCAACAACTCGTGTTGGAATATGTTCTTATCTTATGTTATTGTTGTTATTTTGTGTGCATGTTATATCGTTGTTGTCCACTAGGGGCAGTGAGTTTCTTGTGTGTAAGTAGCGCTGTTCTTGATCTGCTGTAGAAGAAGAGTTTCACACGTGTGCCACTTGTAATAAAGAAGCTACAGCTATCTGACGGAAAGAAGTGTGGTTTCTAACATGAGTGCTGAACGAGAAAACGCCGCCGGTGAACATGAAAACCCAACAGGTTATGGGCCCAGACGCCGCACGGGAGGACGGTGGGACAGACTCGTTTTCAACGGAGACGAAAACAACTACGAACTTTGGGAGGTAAAGTTCCTGGCTTATCTAAGAACGCTAGGCCTAAAAGACACCATCTTATCTGCAGACCCAGATGAAGAGAAAAATGCGGAATGTTACGCAGAACTAATACAGACCCTCGATGATAAGAGTCTGTCGTTGGTCATGCGAGATGCCGCCGACGACGGGAAGAAAGCTCTGCAGATATTACGCGGCCATTACGCCAGCCAGGGTAAGCCCAGGATCATCGCCCTTTACACAGAGCTCACGTCCTTATTAAAAGAACCCGGCGAAACAGTGACAGACTATGTTTTACGTGCTGAAAAAGCAATAACGTCTCTGAGAAATGCAAAAGAGGTTATTAGCGACGGACTAATAATAGCAATGATTCTGAAGGGATTGCCAGAATCATACAAGCCTTTTGCTATTCACACGACACAGAGCAGTGAAGAATTGACGTTCACCCAGTTCAAGAGCAGACTCCGAAGCTATGAAGAGACAGAAAAGTTTGAAAGCAACCTAAAGGCAGATAATGTAATGAAAGTGGACATGACAACTTTAAACTGTTACAACTGCGGCCTGCGCGAGCACGTGGCCAAAGACTGTCGCCAAAAGGCAGCGCCTTTAAACTGTTACAACTGCGGCCTGCGCGGGCACATGGCCAGGGACTGCCGCCAAAAAGCCGAGCCAAAATGGTGCAGCTACCACAGAAGCACAACCCACAGTGACCAGACATGCAGAAGAGGACCGAGACGGAAAGATGAGGCCAAGCAGACGTCGGACGTGCAGGACAACCACGAGGAGGACTGGGCCATGGTGTCCAAAGCCAGCTGTAATCATCTGCCCCGCAACATCAAGCTAAATGGAATAATGGTGGACTGTGGAGCAACATCACACATCATTACTGATGAAGAACTGTTCACGAGAATTGACAAGACTTTTGATCCAAGCAGACACTACATGGAACTGGCAGATGGAAAGAAGATGAACAACGTTGCACTGAAGCGTGGTGATGTACAAATTGAACTGTTGAACTCAAAGGGGAGGTATGTTAAAATTACTCTGAAAAATGCTTTATTCATCCCATCCTACCCACAGAGCATATTTTCTGTGATATCAGCTACAGCTAATGGAGCCAGTGTAACATTCACAGATGGACAAAATGAACTGCTGGGTAAAGATGGTACTGTGTTCCCTATTGAGGTACATGAGAAACTGTATTACCTGAGGATGAAAAATAATGATGAAGGATACATTGAGGAAAACTTAAATGACATAACCAACAATGATAAAGTTAAGCTAGCTTGTGACCTGAAAACATGGCATGAAATATTAGGACATTGTAACATGACTGATGTTATGAAATTACAAAATGTGGTAGAGGGAATGAAAATCACTGACAACAGCAAAATGGAATGTAACACCTGTACAGAAGGGAAATTTATTAACAACAGAAACAAGGAGTCAGATGTTAGAACGAGCAAGCCACTAGAGTTGGTCCATACTGATTTGTCAGGACCTGTTGACCCTACAGGCTTAGAGGGACACAGGTATGTTATTTCCTTTACTGATGACTTCTCTGGAGCTATTGCAGTCTATTTTCTGAAAAACAAAAGTGAAGCGACTGAAGCGACAAAGAAGTTTCTGGCAGACTGGGCACCTTATGGGAATGTTATGTGTTTTAGGTCGGACAATGGTACTGAGTACACAGGTAGCGACTTTCAAACACTACTCAGAGATAAAGGCATTAGACACGAAACATCATCACCATACTCCCCACACCAAAACGGAAAAGCAGAGAGACAATGGAGAACACTTTTTGAAATGGGAAGATGTCCATCCATCCATCCATTTTCTTCCGCTTATCCGGGGTCGGGTCGCGGGGGTAGCAGCCTAAGTAGGGAGGCCCAGACTTCCCTCTCCCCAGCCACTTGGAGCAGCTCCTCTGGGGGAATCCCAAGGCGTTCCCAGGCCAGCCGAGAAACATAGTCCCTCCAGCGTATCCTGGGTCTTCCTCTGGGTCTCCTCCCGGTGGGACATGCCCGGAACACCTCACCAGGGAGGCGTCCAGGAGGCATCCTAACCAGATGCCCGAGCCACCTCAACTGGCTCCTCTCGATGTGGAGAAGCAGCGGCTCTACTCCGAGTCCCTCCCGGATGACTGAGCTTCTCACCCTATCTCTAAGGGAGAGTCCAGCCACCCTGCGGAGAAAACTCATTTCAGCCGCTTGTATCCGAGATCTTGTTCTTTCGGTCATAACCCAAAGCTCATGACCATAGATGAGGGTGGGAACGTAGATCGATCGGTAAATTGAGAGCTTTGCCTTTTGACTCAGCTCTCTCTTCACCACGACAGACCGGTACAGCGCCCGCTTCACTGCGGACGCTGCACCTATCCGCCTATCGATCTCACGCTCCAGTTTTCCCTCATTCGTGAACAAGATCCCGAGATACTTAAACTCCTCCACTTGGGTAAGGACCTCCTCCCCGACCCGGAGAGGGCACGCTACCCTTTTCCGGCTCAAGACCATGGCCTCGGATTTGGAGGAACTGATCCTCATCCCGGCCGCATCACATTCAGCTGCAAACCGCTCCAGCGAAAGCTGTAGATCACGAGCTGATGAAGCCAATAGGACCACATCATCTGCAAAAAACAGAGAAGCGATTCTAAGGCCACCAAAACGGATCCTCTCAACACCTTGGCTGCGCCTAGAAATTCTGTCCATAAAAGTTATAAACAGAATCGGTGACAAAGGGCAACCTTGGCGGAGTCCAACTCTCACCGGAAACGAGCCTGACTTACTGCCGGCAATGCGGACCAAGCTCTGACACCGGTCGTACAGGGACCTAACAGCCCATATCAATGGGCCTGGTACCCCATACTCCCGGAGTACCCGCCACAGAACCCCCCGAGGGACGCGGTCGAATGCCTTTTCCAAGTCTACAAAGCACATGTAAACTGGTTGGGCAAACTCCCACGCACCCTCCAGGACCCTGTTGAGGGTGTAGAGCTGGTCTAGTGTTCCACGACCAGGACGAAAACCACACTGCTCCTCCTGAATCCGAGGTTCGACTATCCGACGGACCCTCCTCTCCAGAACCCCTGAATAGACCTTACCAGGGAGGCTTAAGAGTGTGATCCCTCTATAGTTGGAACACACCCTACGGTCCCCCTTTTTGAATAGGGGAACCACCACCCCAGTCTGCCAATCCAAGGGAACTGCCCCCGATGTCCACGCGATATTGCAGAGTCGCGTAAGCCAACACAACCCCACAACATCCAGAGCCCTAAGGAACTCAGGACGAATCTCATCCACCCCCGGAGCCTTGCCACCGCGGAGCTTTTTAACCACCTCGGCGACCTCAGCACCAGAGATTGGAGAGCCCGACCCAAAGTCCCCAGGCTCCGCTTCCTCAGTGGAAGACGTGCCAGTAGGATTGAGGAGGTCTTCGAAGTATTCCGCCCACCGACTCACAACATCCCGAGTTGAGGTCAACAGCACGCCATCCCCACCATAAATGGTGTTGGTCGCGTACCGCTTTCCCCCCCTGAGACGCCGGATGGTGGACCAGAATCGCCTCGAAGCCGTACGGAAGTCATTCTCCATGGCCTCTCCGAACTCCTCCCACGCCCGAGTTTTTGCCTCAGCAACCACCCGAGCCGCATGCCGCTTGGACTGCCGGTACCTATCTGCTGCTTCCGGGGTCCCACAGGCCAAAAAGGCCCAATAGGACTCCTTCTTCAGCTTGACAGCATCCCTCACCGCCGGTGTCCACCACCGGGTTCGAGGGTTGCCACCACGACAGGCACCAACAACCTTGCGGCCACAACTCCGATAAGCTGCCTCGACAATAGAGGCGCGAAACATGGCCCACTCGGGCTCAATGTCCCCCGCCTCCCTCGGAACGTGTTCAAAGCTCTCCCGGAGGTGGGAGTTAAAGCTCCGTCTTACGGGAGACTCTGCCAGACGTTCCCAGCAGACCCTCACAATACGTTTGGGTCTGCCAGGTCTGACCGGCATCCTCCCCCACCATCGGAGCCAACTCACCACCAGGTAGTGGTCAGTTGACAGCTCCGCCCCTCTCTTCACCCGAGTGTCCAGGACATGCGGCCGCAGATCAGATGAGACGACAACAAAGTCGATCATTGAACTACGACCTAGGGTGTCCTGGTGCCAAGAGCACATATGGACACCCTTATGCCTGAACATGGTGTTCGTTATGGACAATCCATGACGAGCACAGAAGTCCAACAACAGAACACCACTCGGGTTCAGATCAGGGGGGCCGTTCCTCCCAACCACACCCCTCCAGGTCTCACTGTCATTGCCCACGTGAGCGTTGAAGTCCCCCAGCAGAACAAGGGAGTCCCCAGGAGGCGCACCCTCCAATACCCCCTCCAAGGACTCCAAAAAGGGTGGGTAATCTGCGCTGCCGTTCGGCGCATAGGCACAAACAACAGTCAGAGCCCGTCCCCCCACACGTAGGCGAAGGGAGGCTACCCTCTCGTTCACCGGGGTGAACCCCAACGTACAGGCACCAAGATGGGGGGCAACAAGTATGCCCACTCCTGCTCGGCGCCTCTCACCAGGGGCAACTCCAGAGTGGAAGAGTGTCCAACCCCTCTCAAGGAAACTGGTTCCAGAGCCAGAGCCATGCGTTGAGGTGAGTCCGACTATTTCTAGCCGGAACCTCTCAACCTCACACACTAGCTCAGGCTCCTTCCCCACCAGAGAGGTGACATTCCATGTCCCAATGGCCAGCTTCTGTAGCCGAGGATCAGACCGCCAGGGTCCCCGCCCTCGGCCACCACCCATTCCACAATGCACCCGACCCCTGGGAAGGAAGATGTATGTTATCAGAAAAGGGATTACCTAAAGAACTGTGGCCATATGCCATTCAGTGTGCTGCCCACATTCGCAACAGATGCTATAATAACAGAACCAAAAACACCCCATATTTCTTGATGACAGGAAGAAAACCAAATCTTTCAAATATGTGGGTATTTGGATCAGAATGTTACTCATACAACAACCAACACAAGAAACTAGACTCAAGAGGAGAAAGGGGACTGTTTTTAGGGTACAACAAAAACAGCCCAGCTTATTTAGTGTACCACCCACAGATGAGAAAAGTTTCCAGACACAGGCTGGTAAAATTCATCAAAGAAAATGGTGTTGACCAACAAACACAGACAGATGTTTGGGAGCAAGGGATCCAGAGTGACAGATACCCAATGCAGGAAAATAGACAGGATGTAACACCATTAACTCAGGATATTACCCAAAATGTCACCCCAAGTGACAAAGAGGAAGTTACTCTTCAAGAAACTCAAAATGGCGAGTTTTCAGATTATCTCACTGAGAGTAAAACTGATCATGAACAAACTCAAACAGAGCAAAGTGATCGTTATCCAAAAAGAGAGAGAAGACCCCCAAAATACCTCGAAGATTACCAATCAGATGCGACACAAATAACTATTGATCATTGCTACAGGGCTGTATTTGGTGTCCCTCAAACATTCAATGAGGCTCAGAAGTCACCACATGCAGAAAAATGGAGACAGGCCATGAGGGATGAAATTGACTCACTCAAAGAAAACGAAACATTTGAACTGAGCACCCTACCAGAGGGCAGGAACTCAGTTGGAGGAAAATGGGTATATACACTTAAAGAAAATGAAGGAAAAGAGATTTACAAAGCAAGGTTTGTAGCTAAAGGCTACAGCCAAACAGAAGGTATAGATTACCATGAAACTTTTGCACCAACAGCTAATATAACATCAGTACGAGCATTAATGCAGATAGCGGTTCAGAACGACCTTAAAGTACATCAGATGGATGTCAAAACAGCTTATTTACATGCCCCAATTGAGGAAGAAATTTACATAGATCAGCCAGAGGGGTTTGAACAACAAACAGAAACAGGACAGAGATGTGTGTATAAATTAAAGAAGTCCTTGTATGGATTAAAACAATCAGGGAGAAATTGGTACAAACTATTGAACGATCACCTTGAACAAGACAACTTTGAACGAAATCTAGTTGATCATTGTGTGTACAGAAAACAAACAGAAAATGACACGATTATCGTGCTCATTTGGGTGGATGACCTGATCATCGCTGCTAGCAGCATTGAGATTTTGGACAGTTTCAAAGAAACAATGAAATCAAAGTTTAACATGAAGGACTTAGGAAAAATATCAAACTTTTTAGGTATACATTTTGAACAAGGAGAAGATGGAATAAAAATGAGCCAAGAGAAATACATCCTAAAAGTGTTAGAAAAATATGGGATGCTAGACTGCAAACCAAGATCCACCCCATGTGAACCAAAGCTCGATCACAAAGAAAATCATGAGAGCGACAAAACAAATGTAGTAGATCCTACGAACTATCGTGAGATAGTAGGTAGTCTGATCTATGCTATGACCTGCACCAGACCAGACATCAGTTGGATAGTAAGCAAACTTTCCCAGACATTAGCTAAACCTATGAAAGAGGATTTAGTAAACGCTAAACATGTTTTAAGGTATCTAAAAGGTACTAGTGACTACGAATTAAATTTCAAGAAGAACAAGGAAGACTTGAAACTTATAGCTTACAGTGACTTGGACTGGGCATCCTCAGTGGAGGACAGACGCAGTATTGTTTCAGTTTAACACCACAAGGTCCAGCCATTTCCTGGAAATCCAAGAAACAACCAACTGTGGCTCTTTCCACATGTGAGGCTGAGTACATTGGGTTAACAGCTACTACACAAGAAAGCCTGTATTTATGTCAACTTTTAAATGGCATTGATAACAAGAAGTACAGCTGCACACTGCTTCATGGTGATAACCAAGGAGCCATTGCATTGTGTAAAAACCCTGTGAACAGACAGAGATCCAAACACATCGATGTAAAGTATCATTTTATACGTGATGCACTAAGAGAGGAAAGGATCAAAGTGGTGTACTGTTCATCTGAAAATATGTTGGCGGACATCTTAACCAAACCTGCATCAAAGACAAAACTTTTGAAATTCAAAGGATGGTTTTTTGGACAATAAGTTCTAGAAGGTAAAGAAGATGAGAACAAGGGGGGGTGTTGGAATATGTTCTCATCTTATGTTATTGTTGTTATTTTGTGTGCATGTTATATCGTTGTTGTCCACTAGGGGCAGTGAGTTTCTTGTGTGTAAGTAGCGCTGTTTTAGATCTGCTGTAGAAGAAGAGTTTACACGTGTGCCAGTTGAAATAAAGAAGCTACAGCTATCTGACGGAAAGAAGTGTGGTTTCTAACATGAGTGCTGAAAGAGAAAATGCCGCCGGTGAACATGAAAACCCAACAGTGTTGCATTCATTTGAACCAACGTCTCAAACGACCTGTTCAAACATCATGAGTGTTGATTTTTACCACTAATCTTTCAGCCATCAGGCTACAGGTTAGATATTAACTGTTTGTTCCAAACCAGCAACATCACAATAAAGTGACTGAACTTCTACACACCTCAGAGTGATCAGACTACAGCTCCGACTGGAAAGAAAAGAGGAGAAGAGAAGCCAAAGTTAGGCTTTGTGAGGAGGCTGAGGAGCTTTCAGTCCCACATCAGGAGCTTCTGATCTGCTCCACGTTCAACAGTCAAGAAAGCAGCTGAGTTCAGCAGCTGGAGAAGACTTCCAGATGTTTCTGCTGCATGTCCAGGATGTCTTCATGCTGCTTGAAGCTGCTCTGGAGAGTCTGTTTGGACGGCCTGCTTCAGTTCATGGAGACACACCCAGACCCATGTCTGCCTGGCTTTGGTCCACAGGAAGAAGACAGAGTGGGGACACATTTGTCTCTGTTGTCTCCATGAACAGATGTTGTGGACAGAGTGGGGACACATCTGTCTCTGTTGTCTCATGAACAGATGTTGTGGTTTCTTTGGATCCTCTCATGTTTGTTCACACCAGGTGGATGCAGCCTTTGTCCTGGACAGGTGTCCACCTGGATTCAGTCAGAAGGTTCTGTGAGATCCAGCAGAGAAGAAACATCTGGAACTGGTTTCAAGACTTTCTCCAGAACCTTGAGGACATTGGTGTGTTCCAGCTTCATGACTGATCTGTTAGTTATCACCCGCTGCCCGTGGTGAGAGGGGGTCATCATGTTTTCACCTGGCTCTGTGTTCTGTTAGCAAAATATCTGCTGAACCACTGGAGGCTTTGACTCCAACTCTCAGAAAGTCATCACTGGGTGTGCAGCTACAATCTACAGCTCATCCTATGTTGGACTCAAGCCAATTCAAGATGGCCGCCACAACTTGGCCTCCACAGAAATGTCTCCATGTCAGAGAGTTCCCCAGCTCCTGAGCTCCATTTGGTGAGATGTTGAGTGAGTCCTTCTCAGCACGTCCTCCAAGTTCTAGCAGATCATGAAGATGACAGAAAATCTTTCATCCAGACTGAGATCACGATTCATCTCAAGGTTCACACAAAAACTGCTACAACTCCATCATGTTATTTATTTATTTATTTTACTTTATTGATCTATTGAACATACAGAACAAATGAACACTTGAACAGAATAACAAATTACAATAATACATATAAACATGTAAAAATATCTTCTGTCATACCTCCTAAGGTCCACATATATTTAACAAATTATCATATTAACCATCATAAGTTTAAATTTAGGTAACATTATCAGATAGTTTGCAAATAATATGGTACAAGTAAATAAAAAACATAACTATCTAACATTCTACATAATTACTATATTAATGTGTCAGAGGACTATATTATCTGAGCGAGGTGATCAGAACTGTTTTACTTGTGGTTTTTATCACTGTCTAATGAAAGTTTTAACATCTGGAGTTCTTGTTTGAATACAGACCATAATGGTTTAGACTTACCATTTCTCTATTTATGTATATCAAAGTTTAATATTATGATAATGTTATTAGAAAAGCATTCATCTTTTTTTATTTTCAGATACATATCCATATAAGATATTCTGAAGAGAGAAGGAGACTATGTTCATGGATTTAATGGTCAGAAGATCTCATGAAGGGATTTCTTTAACGTGTTCACAGAATGACAGAAATAAAATAAATGATCTGTTGAGGTTCATTACATATGTAACATTTATCACATTCAAATTTAAATCTATTTCTGATGAACTTGTTTGAAGGATAAATATTATTTAGAGTTTTGAAATGTAATTCTTTATATTTAGGTGGAAGAGGGAAACCCAGATAGTTTGTAATTATTTTTATTCTTTCCTTCTTATCATAAAACTCATGAAACTTTCTTCTTACCTGACCAGTATACATTGTTTTCATTAAATGTTGTCTTAAAAAAATAGTTGTTGCTTTTTATGTGTTTTAAATTTAGTCCATTGAGATTGACGCTTGTTAAACTAATTGTTGGTTCAGTTTCATAATTATTCTTTATTAACTGAACAAATGCAATTGGAATATTTTTTTATTACTTTGTCTTTTTTGGTACAGATTAGATTATATTTTAATGAATTCTTCATATTCATATAAAATTCAATTTTCATCCGTTAGATGAGTGAGTGACCATATTTGCTTCTTCATCCATGTTTCCATGAACACAGACTTCCTTCTATGTACGCTGTTGTTCTAAAAAGGAACATTATGAGGACTGAAGTTATGTTTGTGCTATTTTCCAGTTTATTAACACCTGATGGTGAAAAGCAGATAATTTAACAGGTAATTTAGGAAAGTCAAAGTCACATCTGAACAGGAAGTCAATATCTCCAACTTTACTAAAAACCAAAGTGGGGACAGCAAACCAAACCTCATGAGCATTTTTCAGAAATGATTGAAGCTGTTTAAGTTTTAATACGCCTTTCATTATTTCAAAATCTATTGCTTTCCCACATCGTCATAATTTTAACTGTATCTCTTTTTTTAATATAATTATATTTATTTCTCCAAATTAAGTTAAATTTCCTTATTAATTTTTGGGGGTATGGTTATGGAGGATGTAGGGTAAACCAGTCTTGATAGAGTCTCCATTTTAGTTAGTTGTGTCCTACCAGAAAGAGTTAAGTCTCTTTGTAACCAATTTTTTAATATCACTTTACATTTAGTATTATTACTGTCAACATTCAGTTTGACACAATTACTTGCAGTTTTTGTGACTCAAATGCCCAGGTGTCAAACCTCCAGTTTGACCAGTATGTTGTAAATGATGATTGAGAACAATCATGAATGCTCATTAATTCACACTTTTCCAAATTTTACTTTAATCCTGATGTTTTAGAGAATGTTCCTACTGTTTGGATAGCCAGTGGAATCTGATCTTTATTTTTTTTAAACAGAGTTGTATTGTCTGCTAGCTGACTTATAATAATATTCTGATTCATAATTTGTAAACCATGAAGACTGGAGTTTCTTATAGAGACAGCCAAGAGCTCAGTAATGGTGATAAACAGGAGAGGTGAAACACTGTATCCTTGTCTAATTCATCTTTTTATTGAAAATCTGGGACTTGTTCCTTCTGCTAAGGGAACACATCTGTTAACATCTGTATGCAGCATTTTGATTATGTTTAAAAACTTCTCACCAAAGCGAAAATGTTTGAATGTTTCAAAAATGAAAGGATGCTCCACCAAATCAAAAGCATTCTGAAAATCCAGAAATAAGATCATCAGGAATTAAGTGGGAATATTCAATTAGATCCAGAACCAGACAAATGTTGTTATTAATTGATCTACCTTTGAGAAAACCAGACTGAGTCGAGCTAATTATATCAGATAAACCTTCTTTTAATCGAGCTGCAAGAACTGTAGTAAATATTTTATAATCTGTGTTGAGAAGTGTGATGGGTCTGAAATTATTCAAGTTTCTTTGATCTTTTCCTGGTTTGGGTATCAATATGATGACACCCTGTTTCATTGTTGTCATTAATTCTTTTTTACGAATACACTCCATAACTGCATCAAACAACAGTATTTTTATGTATTTCCAGAAGAATCGATAAAAGTTTGTGGTTATACCATCTGATCCAGGAGCTTTATCTGATGCTACTTTTTTAATAACACAGTCAAATTCTTCTACTTGAAAATCTTCTTCACAAATGGACCTAAATGTTTCATCAGTGTCAAGGATAACATTTTGAATAAATAAATAAAAAAGGATTTTGAGTCTTGTTTTGAATATGAAGATGTAAACAGATTACTGTAAAAGTCTTTAACTTCTCTGGATGTTTGTTTTGTTTCTGTAACTTCCTCACCGTTAATTATGAGACTGTTAATTGTATTTTTTATCTGTCTTTGTTTTTCCAAATTAAAAAAATATGAAGTATATTTCTCACCCTCTTCCAGCCACCTGGCTCTTGACCGTATGTATGCTCCACGAGCTTTATTTTGATAATATTCATCTAGTTTACATTGCAACTTATTGATATTAATTTTGTCTTCCTCACTCCAGTCAGATTTATGATAATAAAAGATTAGTTCCTTGGTTAGTTTAGTTTCTTCCATTTGTCTCTTTTTGTCAATTTTTACTGAACGAAATAAAAAAATTCTAACGGTAAATTTGAAAAATTCCCATTTTTGTATTGCTATCACTAAACGTGTTATTTTTTACATCTTGAATTATTTTACTAATACTTTTACGATATTCGTCATTCATTAAAAAGTTTGAATAGAATTTCCAGTAACCTTTGAAATTATTTTTAGTTTCATTTTTAGATATTTGCAGGTTTATGGTGCAGTGATCACTTAAAGAGCTACAAGAGATCTTGGCTTCTGTGACGTGTTCAAGTATAGAATCTGTAATTAATCAATAATCAATTCTTGATCTTGATTGTCTGTTAGGTTTAAACCATGTATACTGTCTAATGTTAGAGATTAGGTTCCTCCAAACATCAACAGGTTTATTGATATTCATTAAGTCACGCATGATTGGGTTTAATGTCACCTGAGAGTACATGTATTTTGAAGGGCGTCTGTCCATCCATTCATCTGGAGTTAAATTAAAATCTCCCCCAAAGCAAAGTGACTCACGTTCTGCTTTTGTTCTGGAGAATAGACTCAAATGAATTTTCCAAACACAGTAAACAAAAGAAGAAACTCAACAAATCAAAGAACTGAAGCTTTTTGTTCATCACATAAATTATTGTGAGGGTTTTAGTTTTGGAGCTATGATTTAAAATTCACTTTACATATAAATTATTAGACTTTTCTCATCCACTAAAAATATTTTGGTATAAAAAACATTTTCTGAGCTTGAGGAATGCTAGGCCTTGAATGAGTTTTTGTTTTCCCCTAACATCTGTGTTAGATTGAAGAAGAAGAAGGTCGACGTGATGAAGAACGTGACGCTCCCCAGCAGCTGGCTGTGGTCAGAATCCTGCAGTGGATGACAGGACAGACACTCGAGCCTGAAGTGCCACGAGACCAGAAGGACTTCTTCATATGTGGAAGTTGTCCCATGATGGGGACTCACATCATCCTGTTTGTTTTGCTCTTGTTAGTGAGACGCACATTTACCTTTCAGTGTCTCACCTGACAACCTGACACAATCCAGAGAAAAGACGCCAACATCCACAACTCTAGGAGCATCATTCAATCGGGCCGGAGCCGTTTGGCTTTTTGCTTCATGAAGCTCCAACTTGGAGGCCAAAATGGAGCTTTGTTGACTTTGTGGAGAGATTGAAGGTTTTACAGCTTCAGGCTTCAAAAAGAACTTGTTGGACTTTTAGACTTCTGTCAGTTTGATGAAGAAATGCTTTGAAAGACAAGCTCTGTTTTACTGGAGGTGTAATAAAAGAATGAAGGAGTTTATATTCAAATATTTAACATCATTCTGGTTTATTTGTTGAAATAACTGTTGAACTATCATCAGAACAATAACTTCTTCTTCTGCTGCAGTCACACAGTTTCACCTGACTGTTCTTTAAAATAAATCAATATTAAATATGTTGCAATGAAAGAGTGGTCAAATCAAAACACATGACCTTTGAGAGTTTTTGAACAACACTGAAGTGAAATGAGTTGATAAAAATGTGTGTTTGTGATTGAAAGCTTCATAAAAAGTCTCCTGTACAGAACACAGTGAGGAGGTTTGATAAATGAATGAAACTAATATTCTACAGTCAAATCTCTGAAATGATCTCTGTTATTATTTATGAGCTGTAGAATGAGACCACAGTTCAATTTGTTCAGAATGTCACTTTATTTTCTAAGAGCTTTATTCAAAGTGTCCAGCATTAAAGTGACTGCAGTCTCTGTCACACTTTAACTTCTTAATCCTCTGATACAACTTTAAACTCGTTGATTATTGATCCTGAAACATTTATTGGATCTCCACATTTAGAGTGTCCACCCTCAGTCCTACATTCTTGACTGCCCTCTTGTCCCTCTGTCTCCTGACACGTCTCCCTCTTCGTGGTCTTCAACTAACAGCAGCACAGTTTCCTCCGTCACCCTGTTTGTCAACAGCACCGGTGGTGGTCGTTGTTGACCCGAACCTCGACCGATCCAGTTTGGTGTCTTTGATGAACTCACATTATAGTTTTGGTAAAAGTGTTTTACGTCATATGTCCTTCCTGACACAACCCTCACTATTTACCGGGTTTGGAACCAGAACCAGATTCTCAGTCTTGTGTTCCTGTTGGTTCTAACATAAAACCAGTAAAAATATAAAGTCAGAGTTATTTTTTGATGTAATACTTTTAGTTGTCAGCAGCTGGAGTTAAACACAATGAAAAGGGTTAGATAAATCATCTATGCTGCAAAACATTTGAACATTTTTGTATTTATTTGTTCATGTCTGAGTTTTTGTTGGTCTTTAAAACAAAAACTGTTGTTTCAATGTAAAAACTGTTCATTCTGTGTTCTCGTGTCCTCCATCACATATTTAGATCTCACTGTGACCCATCTGTTTGTTACACTCTTCATCTTCTCTCTTCTGCATTTCTCAAACTCTTTTTAAAACACAATGAATTATTAAAATGAGCTCAGTGTCATTTTTTGCTCCAGGCCTTGGTTTGACAGTTGGGCCTTGGTCCTAAAAACATGTTTTTATGTTCACATGTTACTACGTATAGTTTTTACACCTGACGTTTCTTCTTCTGTTTTACTATTCTTCAGTTTACTGTGAGAATAATATAATTTGCTGTCATGGCCAAGACAAATAATAACAAATAATAATTCCTCAAAATACAAGAACTGAAGCTGAATAAAAAAGTAAACATGTGTAAAAACCTTCAGGAAGTCTGGAGAACTATTGATGAAGACCATTTTAGAAGATGACAGGAAAGCCTGGCTGCTCCCAGTTCAAGTGTTTTCAATATTAGTCTGTACATATTCTTGATTTTATCTGTCACACTTTTATAACTGCTTCTTTATTTTTTATTTCTCTGCTCTAACATGTTCATGAAACATGAATAAATTCAAATATAAACTTTGTGTTGTTCAGTCCAGACACATGATTTCCTGTAAATGAAAAATGAGAGAGGAATAAAAGTGGACGTGTGTCAGTCTGTCCAAAGTCCACATTTTATGGACAGAATAGTTCAAAGTTCCTCTGTTGTAGAAAGAACAGAAGACAGAAGAGTCCAGCAGCTGAATGAGGGTGAGTGTTAACTCTAGATTCTTCTTCTTCTCCTGTCAGAGTCTCTGAGAGGCTTTTCTCTCTGTGGAGGAAGAAGAGACACAACTCACTTCATCCATCTCCACAGCTAGGCTGCACATTATACAACTGTATCATCATGTCTCTCTGCGTTAACATGTGGAGCTTCTACACAGAATATTATGGCCTTACAGTCACACAGGTGCGTTCAAGTACAACTTGTAAACTCAAGAATCCACAATGAAATAGCAGCTACTGTGAATATAAACAGAGAAGACTGAAGATTAAAACGTATGTTTGTTACTGGAATCTATGTCAGTCCTTAAAAAAGCTATCTTAATTTTATTTTACTCATAAATTAATCCAATAATAATTTGGAAAGGAATATGTTTTTATCATGATGCAGTCAGAAAATGTTGATTGTTCCTAATTTAATAAAGAATAAATAAAAAGTAAAACATATTGCTTTAAAACAGACCCATAATAAAAACACATGTGCTGTAGAAGCTGTTGGAGCCTGAAGTGATGTTTGATGATAACATTGACTTTTTATTATTTCACAACAGTTTCAAAGGTTGTCAGTAAACTGTAATGATTGGTGTGTTGTGTAAATCCCTTCATTTAAATAAAATAATGAACAAAAGTAAAACTTAAATTTGCTAATGTTGATCTGAATGGGGAAATCCATCCATCCATCCATCCATCTTCTTCCGCTTATCCGGGGTCGGGTCGCGGGGGTAGCAGCCTAAGTAGGGAGGCCCAGACTTCCCTCTCCCCAGCCACTTGGAGCAGCTCCTCCGGGGGAATCCCAAGGCGTTCCCAGGCCAGCCGAGAAACATAGTCCCTCCAGCGCGTCCTGGGTCTTCCTCTGGGTCTCCTCCCGGTGGGACGTGCCCGGAACACCTCACCAGGGAGGCGTCCAGGAGGCATCCTAACCAGATGCCCGAGCCACCTCAACTGGCTCCTCTCGATGTGGAGAAGCAGCGGCTCTACTCCGAGTCCCTCCCGGATGACTGAGCTTCTCACCCTATCTCTAAGGGAGAGTCCAGCCACCCTGCGGAGAAAACTCATTTCAGCCGCTTGTATCCGAGATCTTGTTCTTTCGGTCATAACCCAAAGCTCATGACCATAGATGAGGGTGGGAACGTAGATCGATCGGTAAATTGAGAGCTTTGCCTTTTGACTCAGCTCTCTCTTCACCACGACAGACCGGTACAGCGCCCGCTTCACTGCGGACGCTGCACCTATCCGCCTATCGATCTCACGCTCCAGTTTTCCCTCATTCGTGAACAAGATCCCGAGATACTTAAACTCCTCCACTTGGGGCAGGACCTCCTCCCCGACCCGGAGAGGGCATGCTACCCTTTTCCGGCTCAAGACCATGGCCTCGGATTTGGAGGAACTGATCCTCATCCCGGCCGCATCACACTCGGCTGCAAACCGCTCCAGTGAAAGTTGTAAATCACGAACTGATGAAGCCAGTAGGACCACATCATCTGCAAAAAACAGAGAAGCGATTCTAAGGTCACCAAAACGGATCCTCTCAACACCTTGGCTGCGCCTAGAAATTCTGTCCATAAAAGTTATGAACAGAATCGGTGACAAAGGGCAACCTTGGCGGAGTCCAACTCTCACTGGAAACGAGCCTGACTTACTGCCGGCAATGCGGACCAAGCTCTGACACCGGTCGTACAGGGACCTAACAGCCCTTATCAAAGGGCCTGGTACCCCATACTCCCGGAGTACCCCCCACAGAACCCCCCGAGGGACGCGGTCGAATGCCTTCTCCAAGTCCACAAAGCACATGTAAACTGGTTGGGCAAACTCCCACGCACCCTCCAGGACCCTGCTGAGGGTGTAGAGCTGGTCCAGTGTTCCACGACCAGGACGAAAACCACACTGCTCCTCCTGAATCCGAGGTTCGACTATCCGACGGACCCTCCTCTCCAGAACCCCTGAATAGACCTTACCAGGGAGGCTTAAGAGTGTGATCCCCCTATAGTTGGAACACACCCTACGGTCCCCCTTTTTAAATAGGGGAACCGCCACCCCAGTCTGCCAATCCAAGGGAACTGCCCCCCCCCACTGAATGGGGAAATGTAGGCTTTAATTAGCTCTGTAATATCAGAGTATCCACCTTATTCCTAGCCCCCATGATGCCTTGCGCGAATTACTGTATGTGTATGTCTTCCGTTGGAAGTCAGAATGGCACTTTTTTAACACGCTAGCAACGCGCTAACCGGTTTTTGTCAGAGGTTTTAGGTCATAAAATATGTGGGAACACAAACGATCACAACTCAAATGTGGAGATATTGGCCCTCATTCATGAACCGTTCTTACGCACAGATTTGTCCTTAAACTGTGCGTACGAGTGATTTGGGATCATTTGTGGCATACAACAATGTTTTCGTATCCTAAGATTTTTTTCAGATACGAACAAAATGTACGTGTGGTCTGGACCTGTCGTATATTTTACGAGCAGTCGGTCCGCCGTTATCCAGATGGATTTCCATCACTAATCACTTATATTTCGTTATTTAGAAAATATTCTGAGTTTAAAAAGAATTAAATGCAACGACACAAATTTGTTAAATTAAAAGAAAGCGGCTTCAAACCCCCCCCCCGCGCCCCACTCGACCACCGTGCGCCCCCGCGCGTGGTGTGGCACACGCCCCCCCACCCCGTGCCAACAGTGGGCACGGGGTCCCCCCGCGCCAGTGTCGGCATGCCCCCCCCACGCCGCGCAACTGTCGAGCAGACACACACACACACACACACAGCACTGCAGAGAGAGGGGAGAAAAAAGCGAAACCAGTTTATTCATTCGTTTCATGTCATTTCTTATTTAAGCTGCCTGTTGACTGCGGGCGCACTGTCATGTGTTCTGTGGATCATCGCGCGTCTTGCAGTCAGTCATCCATGTCGCAGACTGACCACCTCCTGTCCGTGCTGCGGCGAGACGTTTGTTTGAAGCCATTTTCAGATCAAACCATTTATTCTTGATTTCTGATACTGTACGACCCACGGGACACACAGTATATGCACTACAATATTAATATGAAGTTAACTGTAGTTTCGAGACATTTTAAAATGCTTCTGTTCAAAAACACATCCGACACTTGCGGGGGGTGGGGGGGGGCAGCGGTGCGCTCTTCTGAATAAGTGAAACTAAATGTAACACAGTACACTAAAATTAGAGATATTTGACCATCCGACACCTGCGGGGGGGTGGGGGGGTAGCCACA
>JBBPBX010020592.1:25105-43215 GCA_038048925.1 Garcialebias charrua | reverse complement strand
TACAAAAATATTTTTTCTGCCCTCATCTGACAATTTAAATCCAAACTAGCTAAAAAACATTGTTTTTCCCCCTCAGCAGCTGCGTCGCGGCTCTTCCTATCTGCCGTGTTTACTTCTTGTTGTGCTGAAAGTCTCCGCGGCTCCGCCCTCCTGCAGCCTGCAGGAAGGAGGGGCTGGGTCTGTGCTGCTCAGTGAAGGAGAAGGAGGGGGGCGAGTGGGAGAAAACAGACAGACGGTGGATTCTCGATATAAACGATATAGTCTCGTCTTATATCTCTTTAGAAAAAATCTCGATATTTTAAAAATATCGATATATCGCCCAGCCCTACCCATACCTACAAATATATATATACAGTATACATACCGTATTTTCCGGTGTATAGGTCGCACCTTTTTATGGTTTTTTCAAGGCCTGCGACCTATACACCAGTGCGACCTATTTATGGATTTTTTTTTCCATATTTTTAGACCAATTTTTGGCTGAGTTATGGCCCTTTTTCCCTGTTGCATAAAATGGTGCAGTACCAGTTTCGGCCACCAGGGGGCAGTGCAAGTGCAGTACCAGTTTCGGCCGCTATGATCGCTAAAGAGGCCTGTACCAGTATTCTGCTTTATTTACAGATTTATTTGGGTGTAGCTGTAACTGTCAAAGTGCATTTCAATCAGCTGCACCTCCAGATGCTGCATATTTCAGCTCACAGTCAGCTCCACCTCCAGATAATAATAATAATAATAATGAATTCCATTTATAATGCACTTTTCATTAATAAAAATCTCAAAGTGCTACAAAGTGTAACAAAGCAAAGATCAAAATGAAACAAGTGATAAAATCAAATAAAATCAATAATAATATCGACTAAGATCAAAGATAAAATCATGTGGATGCAGATTAGGCTTGCTTAAAAAATAAATAAAATAAAACAAGTGATAAAATCTAGTAAAATATAATAAAATTGCTGCAGCTATCCTGCACTGGTTTCCACAGCAGCTGCAACTCTGAGCAGATCACCTTCAGCTGCAACTGATTTGTCATTTATTAACAAAAATTAAAGTGAGACACAGTCTTACAAAAAAGGCAGCCAACAAACATTTTTTTAGGAGTCTGTAGTTTAATTTTAATGATGTTGGTGGTATTTACATTTTGAAATAAGCTGATTTGTAATAATTTATTAACAAATATCAAAGTGAGACACAGTTTTACAAAAAAGGCAGCCAACAAACATTTTTTTAGGAGTCTGTAGTTTAATTTTAATGATGTTGGTGGTATTTACATTTTGAAATAAGCTGATTTGTAATAATTTATTGACAAAAATTAAAGTGAGACACAGTCTTACAAAAATGGCAGCTAACAAATGTAGGTGCGACCTAGGTGCGACCTATACACCGGTGCGACCTATACACCGGTGCGACCTATTTACGGATTTTTCCAGTTTATTGATAAATATTAGACACTGCGACCTATACACAGGTGCGACCTATACACCAGAAAATACGGTACATATACATTTATATTCATTCATATACCCATCTACATATCTGCATATATCTACATATACATCCCTGCATCCATGTGTGTGTAGTTGTGAGCATGCATAAGTGAATAAGGTTCCTCCAACAGAACATTTAGTAGCGACTGTGAAGCATCAGAGATCCGTCCCCACAAAGCCCGAGGCAGACGAAGGGGCGATCAAAGCCCAAGACTCCAGGAAGGACCCCGAGCCCAGAGTCCCCAAGGCCACCCGAACAGGACGAGCCACTCGCCCACTCCCCAGATCTGACCAAGGGGAAGAACCGGACGAATCCCACCAGCGACCACATACAATGACCCCCCGGGGTCAAACGCGACAAATTCATAGGCCCCCGCCGGAACCCGCTGCATTGACGTAGCCCCAGGGCCGGTCACCGAGGCCCGGGCACCGGGGACGCCCATCCCTCAGGCCAAGACCCGAAAGGACCAGAGGACACGAGCCCCACCAGGCAGCCACCAGGCCGAGCCGACAAACGCCCAAGCGCCCAACCCCAGATAGTGAGGGCCCCAAGCACGCCCGCAGGCAAAGGAACGCCCACCAGGGGGCCACGTGACAGGAGTGCGACACTAGTAGCCTCAGAAGTATCAGAGAGGGGGTAGTCCAAGTCCTAGCCTGACACTTAAACATTCATACACAGATACACTCACTCAGACCCACCCTCATCCTCATCCTCACTCACAGAAAGACATACCATACCATACCATTTTATTTATAAAGCACTTTAAACAGGAACAAGTCCACACCAAAGTGCTGGACAAACAAACACGCAACACATACAATGAAGTACAACATGAAAAACATAAAAACATTGCAGATCATAAATCAAACGATCCAGTACACATCAGCTGGCATTGAAAGCGATGGAGTAGTAGTGAGTTTTTAACCGGGATTTGAAAACCGAGAGGGAGGGGGCCTGTTTGATGAGCAGCGGTAACTCGTTCCAGAGTCTTGGGCCTGCTACAGAGAACGCTCTGTCACCCCTGCGCTTAAGGCGAGTTTCTGGAACTATTAAGAGTACCTGATCCTCTGACCTCAAAGCACGTGGAGGGACATATGGGTGTATCAGATCCGAGAGATAGGCGGGGGCGAGACTGTTCAGCGATTTGTAGACATACATGAGAATTTTGAATTGGATTCGAAGATGAACCGGTAGCCAGTGAAGGGAGGCCAAGACTGGTGTAATGTGCTCTCTTTTGCGTGTGCTGGTTAAAAATCGGGCAGCTGCGTTCTGAACCAGTTGTAATCGTGCAATGGTGGCTTGACTGACGCCAAACAGAAGTGAATTGCAGTAATCAAGCCTAGATGTAATGAATGCGTGAATCACTGTCTCCAGGTTGTTTTTGGATAATATGGGCTTCAGCTTAGACAGACGCCTCAGCTGGAAAAAACAGGATTTGACGATCATGTTTACATGACTGTTGAGTTTCATGGAAGGATCCATTATCACTCCCAGATTTTTGACTTTTTGTTTTTCGGACAGGGGTAGAGCAGACAGGTCAATGCAGTGGTTTGAGGTTGTGTCATTGGGAAGGAACAATATGGCTTCAGACTTCTTATCATTGAAGCTTAAGAAATTTAAAGCCATCCAGTCCCTGATGTCAGCCAGGCAGTCGAGCAGAGGTTGAATAGAGCCTGTACCATTTTGTCTTAGGGGGAAGTAGATTTGACAGTCATCAGCGTAGAAGTGGAAAGGTATATTGTGTTTCCGGAAGATAGCACCGAGTGGCAGCAGGTATAAGGAGAACAAGAGAGGACCC
Organism: Garcialebias charrua; assembly: GCA_038048925.1. Classification (NCBI taxonomy): domain Eukaryota; kingdom Metazoa; phylum Chordata; class Actinopteri; order Cyprinodontiformes; family Rivulidae; genus Garcialebias; species Garcialebias charrua. Next base: position 39,929 of record JBBPBX010020592.1, on the reverse strand, counting down.
AGGATGGACCCCTGCGGAACCCCCCATTTAAGAGCCGCCACTGCAGAAGTAAAATCATTGATGGACACACAAAAAGACCTGTCAGAGAGGTAGGATCTGAACCAGTTTAGGGCTGATCCTGAGATGCCCACCCACTGCTCCAACCTAGCAATGAGGATCTCATACAATAACAACACGTTCCATTCATAATCCCGATGCACACTCTATACCCCCTAGGTCCCAGACATGTACCTGCCCCCTACGTGGGGCAGCCCACATCCAAACCCAGAAGGTAGGCCCATTCATTCTGGGGGCGGCCGTGGCGTAGTGGTAATGGCAGTCGTCCCCCGATCGGAAGGTTGGCGGTTCGAATCCCGGTTCCCCACACCATGTGTCGTTGTGTCCTTGGGCAAGACACTTAACCCCGAGTTGCTCCCGGTAGGACTGGAAAGCACCTTGCATGGTAGTCTGCCGCTACCGGTGTATGAATGTGTGTAGCATTCAATGTGTGTAGCGCTTTGAGATTTTCACTAATGAAAAGCGCGTTATAAATTGAATTCATTATTATTATTATTATTATTCTAGGGTGGAGAGTAGCAGAAATCCAAGATTCGGCCCAACCCGCGCCCTGCCGACAGGACACCCGAGTCCAAGCAGCCCCAGGGGGAGCGCACTGCCAGCCCCGCCCACGGCGAACCCCCAGGCCCCGAACCCCCCCACATCCCAGGACAACCCCCGACGGCCCACCCCCAGAATGTCCGCCAGGCAACCGGGGGGGTAAGAGAATATAATAATAATAATTAATTCAATTTATAACGCACTTTTCATTACTGAAAATCTCAAAGTGCTACACATATATTGAATGCTACACACATTCATAAACCGGTGGCGGCAGACTACCATGCAAGGTGCTTTCCAGTCCTACCGGGAGCAACTCAGGGTTAAGTGTCTTGCCCAAGGACACAACGACACATGGTGCGGGTCCCGGGAGTCGAACCGCCAACTTTCCGATCGGGAGACGACTGCCATTACCACTACACCACGGCCGCCTATATATATTTTTTTTTTCATTCATTCAACCTTTATTTAGTCAGGTAAATCTTTTGAACCTCATGGGCTCATTGACGAAAGCGACCTGCTAAAACTAAAGAACAATGAACAGCAATGGTAGAATTTCCTTAAACAATAAACAATAAACAAACAAACAATAAACAATAGAAAAACAAAAGAGAGAAAAAAATAAAAATAAAAAATATTTTTTTTTTTTTTTTTTAACGAAGTATCAAAAAACTAGCAAAACATTATAAGGTAGATTTTGAAGGGATTTCAAACGGTGTTCAATGATCCAGACGTGTCTTAAAATGATTAAGATTTATTGACAGGCACAGATTAACAGAATAATCATAGTTTAACAGGGAATAGAATAATTAATTGTGCACAAGAAATTGTGAGCATATCAGACCCGTCCTGCTGAAGGTCCCCCGAGAATGCTGACTTTCCTTAGTTGTTTGTGTGATATAATATGCGGCTTGTTCTGGTGTGTGATTCGTTGTTCTACTGATAAAATCTTGGTTGCCGGGACAACGGTTACGAGCCCTCCGGGTCTCATACTGCCCTGTTTAGATTCCTTATTGTATGTGCGTGGCTTCTCTTTTGTCTTAAGGACAGAAAGAGTTTAATGTATATATGTTTATATCTGTCTGTACCATGGACTTTTATGTGTATGTGCCAGTTTGTATGTATTAGTATGTATTAGTATGTTACTATTAGGGGTGAACGATTAATCGCATTTGCGATTATCTCGCGATATGTTAAAACGCGATTCTCTAATCGCACGGGCTGCAATTTGACTGGTCACGTGACTTGGTGGTAGTGAACCGCTCTGGCCGCACGCAGCTCTGAATGGAGCAAGGAGGAGACTGTGCTCCAACACTGTTGCTTCAGGCTCGACAGAAGTCATAAAAGTTATAAATTCAGGTAAGTTAGCTTGTGTAAACGTGAATCTGAGCTTAGAGGCTGAAACACCGAGACCGCGAGCTGGTCACGTGACTTAGTAGTGGCCGCGCCGAGCAGCAGGAGCTCAGCTGAGCGAGCAAAACAGAGCAGGGCGGAGGAGGAGACTGTGCTCCAACACTGTTGCTTCAGGCTCGACAGAAGTCATAAAAGTTATAAATTCAGGTAAGTTAGCTCATTTAAACGTGTATCTGAGCTTAGACGCTGAGACACCGAGACTGAGCGCGAGCTGGTCATGTGACCGCCGGGTCTGTTTTGACGGTGCCCGGTTAGCAGCTAGCTCAGCAAGCTAACGTTCTGCGTGAAAAAGCGCATTAATTATCTGATTTAAAAAAAAAACAATTGTGTCGTTAGTGATATGAATTAATACAGAACCAGTAAAAATAATCGCATTTTAAATCGCAATCGCAATTTATAGAAAAATAATCGCAATTAGATTATTTTCCAAAATCGTTCAGCCCTAGTTACTATGTGTGTTTATATATTCTTTAGATGTTTTGTGGCTCAGTTTGATTTTTTGGGCTTGTCCCCAGGAATGTAGACATCCTTGTTTGGCCTACCCTGTGTGCTACTTCCAAGCTGGACAGTAAACATCATACCTGCAAACTCAGAAGGGATGAAAAAGGTGACAAACGTTGCGCCAAATTTTGAATAAAGTAGATGCCATTTCCTTTTTTTCTGGTGTATTTTAACAAGTTGTTAAACATCTATGTTCACCTACATGTAAACACTTGATTCAATAACTATTTTAGAGACATCTAACAAAATAAAGTCAGGTCCTGTGGACAGATTAAAAAATTGTTTAAATTATTAATGATCATGAATCAGGATATTTTAGAGACACCTCATTCAACTATAGTTCATATAGACATCATCCTGTTTTTAAACTCACTCCTGTGGCTAAGATAATGAAATTAATGTGACAATTTATCACAGTGACTTTAGGGGTGCAACTGACTTTTAATTTGTTAATTTTTATTTAGTTTTATTGGTAACACAACATGCCATTTTACTAAACAATAATGACACTCAACTGCATGTATAAAAATATTAACTTTACCCAATGAACAGGTGACATTTTAATAACCACCAGTAAATTTAGGAGGGGCTTTTTACAGTTTTCTGATTTAGTGATAGACTCAGAACAGCATCACTGATTTGAACTATTTTACTTTCCAGACAATGTGTGTACGTGGGCTCTTTCTCCTCTATAGCATAAAGAAAAAATTGCTCTTTAACGACTTTTGACTTTAGGAAAAAATACAATTATTAACATATCCCAATATAATTAGGACACTAAAAAGATGATAGTCAAAAAATAAAAAGAGGCATTCAAAACAGAGCAGAGACTGACATTATGTTTTCTCACTTTGAAACAGAACAAATGGTTTAATGAAGAGACTTACTGCTGATGTTAGTTTACGACTCGGTCATGTTTACGTTGGTTCTCCTGTGTAGTGTCGTCACTTTTCAAAGCACGTCGGCGTCGCGCAGGTTTTTATTTTTTTATTTTTATGAAGCGTGGTGGAGCTCCCACACTTTAGAGGACTTGGCTCTGCGTCAGTCATTTGTAAAACACCGCCTCTAATCTGTTTTCGCCTCCCCACTCGCTCTGTTGAACCAGAGCCCTGAACTCGCGCTTACTTGGCTGCGGCCATAGATGTCCCGCCCACTATAGTCTGTCTTGAGACTGATTGGGTAAATCTCGCGCTCCAACAAAGATGTTTTATTGTCGACAAGATGTCTCACTGCGTCTTGAAATCCAGTCAGTGGGAAATGATGCATTCTGATGCAGTCACGGGTCTGACCCCCCCCCCCTCTTCCTCAAAAACAAAAACTCATCGGATCTACACGAATCACATAAATGATATATTTTGCTTTGAAAACGGCGATTTTCGCCGAAAGGTGACTAGTTTGCAGGTATGAAACATGCTTGCACAAACATTTGTTAATACATTGATGATACTTTGTTTACAGAACACTTGTATATTGGTTTGGAAATTTGTTTTCCCATAGGCTCACCACCTGTGGGAGGGGCCAAAGGGGTCGGGTGCATTGTGGAATGGGTGGTGGCCGAGGGCGGGGACCCTGGCGGTCTGATCCTCGGCTACAGAAGCTGGCCATTGGGACATGGAATGTCACCTCTCTGGTGGGGAAGGAGCCTGAGCTAGTGTGTGAGGTTGAGAGGTTCCGGCTAGAAATAGTCGGACTCACCTCAACGCATGGCTCTGGCTCTGGAACCAGTTTCCTTGAGAGGGGTTGGACACTCTTCCACTCTGGAGTTGCCCCTGGTGAGAGGCGCCGAGCAGGAGTGGGCATACTTGTTGCCCCCCATCTCGGTGCCTGTACGTTGGGGTTCACCCCGGTGAACGAGAGGGTAGCCTCCCTTCGCCTACGTGTGGGGGGACGGGCTCTGACTGTTGTTTGTGCCTATGCGCCGAACGGCAGCGCAGATTACCCACCCTTTTTGGAGTCCTTGGAGGGGGTATTGGAGGGTGCGCCTCCTGGGGACTCCCTTGTTCTGCTGGGGGACTTCAACGCTCACGTGGGCAATGACAGTGAGACCTGGAGGGGTGTGGTTGGGAGGAACGGCCCCCCTGATCTGAACCCGAGTGGTGTTCTGTTGTTGGACTTCTGTGCTCGTCATGGATTGTCCATAACGAACACCATGTTCAGGCATAAGGGTGTCCATATGTGCTCTTGGCACCAGGACACCCTAGGTCGTAGTTCAATGATCGACTTTGTTGTCGTCTCATCTGATCTGCGGCCGCATGTCCTGGACACTCGGGTGAAGAGAGGGGCGGAGCTGTCAACTGACCACTACCTGGTGGTGAGTTGGCTCCGATGGTGGGGGAGGATGCCGGTCAGACCTGGCAGACCCAAACGTATTGTGAGGGTCTGCTGGGAACGTCTGGCAGAGTCTCCCGTAAGACGGAGCTTTAACTCCCACCTCCGGGAGAGCTTTGAACACGTTCCGAGGGAGGCGGGGGACATTGAGCCCGAGTGGGCCATGTTTCGCGCCTCTATTGTCGAGGTAGCTTATCGGAGTTGTGGCCGCAAGGTTGTTGGTGCCTGTCGTGGTGGCAACCCTCGAACCCGGTGGTGGACACCGGCGGTGAGGGATGCTGTCAAGCTGAAGAAGGAGTCCTATTGGGCCTTTTTGGCCTGTGGGACCCCGGAAGCAGCAGATAGGTACCGGCAGTCCAAGCGGCATGCGGCTCGGGTGGTTGCTGAGGCAAAAACTCGGGCGTGGGAGGAGTTCGGAGAGGCCATGGAGAATGACTTCCGTACGGCTTCGAGGCGATTCTGGTCCACCATCCGGCGTCTCAGGGGGGGAAAGCGGTACGCGACCAACACCATTTATGGTGGGGATGGCGTGCTGTTGACCTCAACTCGGGATGTTGTGAGTCGGTGGGCGGAATACTTCGAAGACCTCCTCAATCCTACTGGCACGTCTTCCACTGAGGAAGCGGAGCCTGGGGACTTTGGATCGGGCTCTCCAATCTCTGGTGCGGAGGTCGCCGAGGTGGTTAAAAAGCTCCGCGGTGGCAAGGCTCCGGGGGTGGATGAGATTCGTCCTGAGTTCCTTAGGGCTCTGGATGTTGTGGGGTTGTGTTGGCTTACGCGACTCTGCAATATCGCGTGGACATCGGGGGCAGTTCCCTTGGATTGGCAGACTGGGGTGGTGGTTCCCCTATTCAAAAAGGGGGACCGTAGGGTGTGTTCCAACTATAGAGGGATCACACTCTTAAGCCTCCCTGGTAAGGTCTATTCAGGGGTTCTGGAGAGGAGGGTCCGTCGGATAGTCGAACCTCGGATTCAGGAGGAGCAGTGTGGTTTTCGTCCTGGTCGTGGAACACTAGACCAGCTCTACACCCTCAACAGGGTCCTGGAGGGTGCGTGGGAGTTTGCCCAACCAGTTTACATGTGCTTTGTAGACTTGGAAAAGGCATTCGACCGCGTCCCTCGGGGGGTTCTGTGGCGGGTACTCCGGGAGTATGGGGTACCAGGCCCATTGATATGGGCTGTTAGGTCCCTGTACGACCGGTGTCAGAGCTTGGTCCGCATTGCCGGCAGTAAGTCAGGCTCGTTTCCGGTGAGAGTTGGACTCCGCCAAGGTTGCCCTTTGTCACCGATTCTGTTTATAACTTTTATGGACAGAATTTCTAGGCGCAGCCAAGGTGTTGAGAGGATCCGTTTTGGTGGCCTTAGAATCGCTTCTCTGTTTTTTGCAGATGATGTGGTCCTATTGGCTTCATCAGCTCGTGATCTACAGCTTTCACTGGAGCGGTTTGCAGCTGAATGCGATGCGGCCGGGATGAGGATCAGTTCCTCCAAATCCGAGGCCATGGTCTTGAGCCGGAAAAGGGTAGCGTGCCCTCTCCGGGTCGGGGAGGAGGTCCTGCCCCAAGTGGAGGAGTTTAAGTATCTCGGGATCTTGTTCACGAATGAGGGAAAACTGGAGCGTGAGATCGATAGGCGGATAGGTGCAGCGTCCGCAGTGAAGCGGGCGCTGTACCGGTCTGTCGTGGTGAAGAGAGAGCTGAGTCAAAAGGCAAAGCTCTCAATTTACCGATCGATCTACGTTCCCACCCTCATCTATGGTCATGAGCTTTGGGTTATGACCGAAAGAACAAGATCTCGGATACAAGCGGCTGAAATGAGTTTTCTCCGCAGGGTGGCTGGACTCTCCCTTAGAGATAGGGTGAGAAGCTCAGTCATCCGGGAGGGACTCGGAGTAGAGCCGCTGCTTCTCCACATCGAGAGGAGCCAGTTGAGGTGGCTCGGGCATCTGGTTAGGATGCCTCCTGGACGCCTCCCTGGTGAGGTGTTCCGGGCATGTCCCACCGGGAGGAGACCCAGAGGAAGACCCAGGATACGCTGGAGGGACTATGTTTCTCGGCTGGCCTGGGAACGCCTTGGGATTCCCCCAGAGGAGCTGCTCCAAGTGGCTGGGGAGAGGGAAGTCTGGGCCTCCCTACTTAGGCTGCTACCCCCGCGACCCGACCCCGGATAAGCGGAAGAAAATGGATGGATGGATGGATGTATATTGGTTTCAATCAGAATATCCTTCAATGTATAAAATCAAAGACAGGAACAAATCTGCATTGGTTTTTGCCAGGATTCCAACAGATTCTGAAAACCATTTAGAGAAGTCAAGTTTGAGAGCTTCAGATCTTTTTGTAAGATATTCCATGAAGCAGGAGCGGAGTAGGAGAAGGCCCTTTTTCCAAGTTCAGTCCTCACTGACGGAACACTGCAGGTAATCATGTCCTGAGAGCGCACACTGTAGCTGCACTCACGCAAAGACATGTAGGAGGAGATGTATGAGGGCAGCAGACCAAGAAGTGATTTAAAGATGAAAATGTACCAGTGGAAGAGTCTGCGTGAGGTTAATGATGTCCAGTTAACCAGTGAATACAGGGTGCAGTGATATATTAGAGGTGTAACGGTACGCTAAAATCACATTTCGGTTCGGTTCAACTACAAGGAGAGCTCGGTTCGGTTTATTTTCGGGGGGTTTCGGTACAAATTTTTTTTTTTTTTTTTTTTACAAAATAAAGACTTACAAAATGTTTATTTTGAAAATGTGCCAAAAATATGTTTGTATTGTATTGTAGTAATAAATAAAAGTGACCCATTTGGATGATATTTTAAATAAACAGCACTCTACAATAAATAAACTATATGAACAATAATAAAAATCTTAATAAATGCAATAACAGTCAGAACCAGAACAATAAGCAGCAACAGACTGTTTACAATCTAACTAATCAAGTTTTTGTTCAGTAGCAGCAGTGTGGCTGTATTTGTCCTCATTACTGTACTCACAACTTCTTCTTGGTGGGACAGGTGGGACTGTGGGAACAGTTCAGAATTCAGTTCAGTCATCACTTAGCTGCAGGTGGAGTTACCTCTGTCCCAGACTGGAAATAAAAAACAAAAGAGATTTAAAAAAACAAGTTAATAAGATTATGATTTTTTTTTTTAAGATTATTTAGATAATAATAAAACAATACCTCTTGAACAATTGAATCTCTCACTCTTCATCATCATGGCAAGGCTTTAATCTGGTCCAGGGCTTGTTGTTGACAACATCAGTTAGTTTTTTCATAAAGAGCTGAACTTTTTGAAGTGTTGACATGATGAATGTCTCATAGCGACGCTCAGCAACTTTAAAGCCTGCGCATATAACAACGTTCAGACAGATTCAGAGATTTAAAAACTCATACAGCTTGTGTTATTGCTCTGGACCGCTCTGATTACCTGATGAAGTAGTAGTTTTAATACAGCTGCTGTTCACGTTCGGATGAAGTAGTTTTAATACAGCTGCTGTTCACGTTGAGATGACAGTTTCCAGCGCGTTCACGTTTTAGACGTGTTGCTGCTGCGTCACTCAAGCAGCTGCTGCGAGTCTTCATGAAACAAAGTCCACACAAGCTGCGCGTGCGCTCATCTTTTAACAAGAAAGCTATAACGTTGAAAAACAGGAGACCACACGAGATGCTAACGGCTAAATGCTGCGCGTGCCACGCGAAAATAGCTCCGTGCTGAAACGCGCCCAGGAAATTTTGTTCTGCGGTGCATATATTCCCCTGTTAAGAACGTTTAATGAGTGAAAAAATAACCGAAACGGTACGTAGTTGGACCGAACCGAACGTGGTGTACCGAAACGGTTCGGTACACCCATTACAATGTTACATGCCTAATATACATATATACTGTATATATATTAGGGCTGGGCCATATCATATTGTTTACGATAATACCGGTAAAAATAGCTTGCCCGGGCAAAAAAAAGATATCATGATATGCTAATTTCATGACGTGATACGTAAGGACACCCCGCCCCCCAAACGAGCGCTTCAAACTGAACTGCGCACCCCCCTTCCACCAGTCTGTACTGGTGTAACACGTTAGCTAAAGTGATAAAAACAAACCACGCGTCGTGTCAGCTTCTGTCCCCTGCTCTGAACAGCAGGTAGAGGATCAAATGCTTCCATACACCCCCCCACCCCACTGAGCAGCCGCGCTGCGGGCTGGTCTCCCTCGCTCTGAAAACTGTCTCTACAAACACGCGCGGCTCTCCACGACCAAGAGAAAACCACAGTGAAGTTATTTTCAAGTTGGAAGTTGGATATTCGAGCTCCGTGTCTTCATCGGTGCGTTGCTCTCGTCAGTCCACTTCATGGAGTCTGATTTCGGGCAGCCGCGCTGAGTCTGCCCCTATTCAGAGACGTCATGGTTCACTTAGGGACCGTCAACAAATTTTCGACCGTGTCACTCTTTAGAAACAAAGAATAATATATTTTACATGGAGAGTGATTTAGGAAACTACACCTGAACTTTAGTTTTTGTGGTGGTTTTTGTTTATCAATCAATCAATCAATCTTTATTTATAGAGCCCTTTTCAGCAGCCAGAAGGTGCACAAAGTGCTGAACAATACAGAAATAAAACAAACAATAAAAAACAGCCAGTTAAAAATTAAAAACAATTTAGACCTAACAAGAATGTCAAAGAACTACTAGGTATTAAAAGCCTAAAGATAGTCCATTATATTTTGTGCAGACTTTTTCAATCTAAATAACAGATCTTTTTTATTTTTTATTTTTATACTGACTGAATACTTTACTAAATAAAGTAATTTCAGTCAAATTAACCCTTGTTGTTTTTAAAAAATTTACAATACTGCAAAGTAACATGTTAAATTAATTTTGTCAAATAAATAAATTTGATTTCTTTTTTTTTGGGTTATATCACGAAATTTATCGTTATCGTGATATCGCTCTGAAATATCACAATATAATTTTTGAGCCATATCGCCCACCCCTACTTCGAGGCTCAATGTGACTTATCTGTCTAAATAAAGGTTGAATGAATGTAAAACCGCCGTCCAGAAAACAGCTACTTTTCCACAGTTGCTGCATGTCCAGCTTGCTCCAACAAGTTTTGTTTTGTTTTTTGAATGTCCAGAGGACCAGACTTAGCCTTTTTAGAGTACAGGCAGCTGTAGCCTCCACAGCTAGCAAAACGGGAAACCGGAAACTGCGTACCGTAAATCGGCTTCAAAATTTAAAAAATCAAAATAAATATATAAATATATTTTTTTTTATTTTTAATGGAGATGCATGTCGTAACCACGAAACGTCGTAAGTCGAGGCCGTCGTAAGTCGGGGACTACCTGTACACACACACACACACACACACACATAGCCCCCTGAGCGCTTTCAATAGCTGCCCACAATCTGGTGGTGGATGGGTTAAATGCAGAGACTAATTTCGCCATTGTATGGAAACATACAGTGATGACATTGTGTGACATTATTATTATTAATAATAATCTCTGCATCATTATTACCGTAATTTTCGGACTATACGGCACATTTAAATCATAAAAATCGACTGTGCGCCTTATGTATTAATTCTGTTGTGCTTACTGACCTCAAACTGATTTTATGTGCTACAACTGAACAATATTGAGTTATTTTGAATGAGTTGAATAAAATTTGACTTGTTTGACTGTTTTGTTTTGCTTAATGTGTCTTACAGTCCGAAAAATACGGTAGTTTAGTATGCATCAAATTCTAAATTCTAAATTTCACTTAAGGCTTTTATTTTGAATAAAATGTGTGATTTTGAACATTCCACTTATTTCCATCCATCTTCATTTGAAACCATGAAACAGAGACAGCAGAGGCTGGATCTCACCAGTGTTGGATCGATGAAGCTGTGAGTGGTGGACCAGGCCTGCGGCGTGATCAGGCTGTACAAAGGGAACTGCTGCTGGGGGCTGTAAACTGGTGGGAGGTAGTACGAGTAGCGCTGCTGAGCGTACAGGTTCACCTCCACCGGCCGGTAACCGTTCTTTGGCATGAAAGTGTTGATTGCGATTGCCTTCGCCTTGATCCTCGCCTGATGGGAGAGCAGAACGGGAAAATGTAGATCAATACTCAAAGCGCATTTATGGTCCAGAAAAATGTGAATTGGTGCAATTATCAACAAAAAAAAGTTTTATTTATTTATTTGTTCAAACTGGACTGAACAAAACAAAAGTATTTTTAAATGTTTTGTCTAAAACAGGTTTCTCTTGAAAATGAGCCGTTGTGACTCAGTGAGACGACCTGTATAAATCAAGGACAAATAGGATTAAAATGAGCTGTGTTCACTTGGATTAAAATCTGAAGTTAACTGATGCAAATGGATTAAAAGTGATTAAACAGGTCTGAGTTTGAAGTTGGCTGCATTGAACTGCAATGAATACTTTTTACAGTACTCTATGACAATAAATAGGTAAATGTGAGTGATGGCTCCAGAATCAAATTTTGAAAACATGGCAAAACAAGATCCAAGATAGTCTTCAACAACAACAACAGAGGAGCAGTTGAGTCAAATTGTAAAAATACTAAAATTTAAAAAATATAAAAATTAGGCAAAGCAATAATTAGGTGGAAGGTGAACTGCAAACCAAAAATATGAGTAATATCTAAAAAAGCTAAGTCTGGTCCTCTGTTTTGTTTTTTGAATGTCCAGAGGACCAGACTTAGCTTTTTTTAGATTTTTCTACCTGGATTATTGAGCATGCATCAGGGTATAAGTAATATATTAAGTTTTGGCATGTTTCTATTAATACATTTCTTTAAAAAAAAAAACTAAATCTAAGTCTTAAATATGTTTTATACTATTTACCTTTATTGGTTTCCCTTGGAAAGTCTTCACTTCCTCTCGGAGATACTGATATGCCTTTAGAAAATCAAAATTAAAACTACCGGTAATCATCTGTAGAGAACTCTGATTTGAAACAAGTTAAAGATAACTCTCCACATGTATCTGCATAGTGGGAAGAAACCCCTTCATTTGAGTTAAATGTTCTTGTTTAACGAAGGTCTTACCTGCTGTGCGTCTGCTTCTGATTCAAAGGTGATGAACCAGTTGTCGTTGTAGGCGAATTCACAGTTGATAAACTTGGGTAAGTTGTCTCCTTTGAACAGGGCTTCAACTTCCTGCAGAACAAAACGTTGTTTTATTGTGCGAGGCCCTGCAAGTTTATTCTTTTTTTTTTTTTTTTGACACTGAATCTAATTTTACATCTAAGTTTGTGCAACAATAAAATGAACTCACAATAAATTCAACTGAAAATTGTTGCTTTTAACCATTTTTATTATTCTGCTCATTAAAAGTGAAAACTTGACGATCCAAAACAACTTGACTCATAACATGTGATTAAACTCAATATTTATGAGCCTTGTTTTTTATGAAGTGCTTTAGCAGGAAATCTAAAAATAAAACTACAAAGTTGACTACGTGCTTATGGTTGTATTGTAAATATGAGACTAATAAACTGAAGAAAAAACTGTCGTTGACCGCCCCTTTATTTTGAAGGAACAAAAATAGAAATAAAAAATAAAAAAGACAAAGTTTAGACTGTGTGGAAAAATCTAATTGTACCTAAATTACTCATTTTATTGTAATGTAATTTCTATATTCCGTGTAGAATTAAAAGTAAAAAACATGTAAAGTTTGGCCTTCTAGTTAAAGTAACATTAACAGATGTCACCATAACTTTCTGTAAACATGTTACAGTATATGGTTAGAATTTATGAAATTACAGCTCCCACACATACTTCAGCTCTGAGTCAACTAGGGATGCACAATATTATCGGCATGGTATTGGTCAATATTAGCGTTAAAGTTCAATATCGGACATCGATCATTACATCAAAATAACCAATCCATATAAGACGTTTTTGTTTGACAACACAGTGACAAGGATGCCTGCAGCGTCACACAACGTGACGACATCACGCACCCCTACCTGATTTGATCACGGCGGAGAGGAAAATTCAAAATGACGGCGTGGAAGGTTTTTTTTTCCGTTGAGGATGACAGATTCAGAAGATTTTTGGACTATGTTGAGCCTCGCTACATCGTCCCCAGTCGGAGATATTTTTCTGACGTAGTCTTACCCGAGTTACAAGCCGTCATTTCTGCCGTCATTGAGAAGCTAATAGCTGATAGCACTTGGGTGAGTTTTACCACATACATCAAGTTTTAGCCCCGTTAGCCTGATTAGTCTTACGGCACAATGGATAGACAAAACCTTTGAACTTAAAAAGTCTGTCCTTCATGCACAGGAGTGCAGAGGATCTCACACTGAAGCTAGGAACCTGGAACAAGCCTCCACCAGTGAGACAGCATCGCAGGTGACTAATGCTAATAAATAACATTTAACACTTTTCATGTAATATAAGTTAAAGTGCTATGCATATCATATGGCTGTTACTGAATATATGTCACCAGCTCTTACAGCTGTTGCACAATTTATGTAGGAAATACGGTAAGCCTAAATAAGAGAGAGGGCTATGTTCTGACAAAGGAAAATATATTCATTATTTCATTAAACCTTTATTTAAACAGGTTAATCCCATCGAGCCTCGGGGACTCATTTACAAGAGAGAGAGATATTAAAAATGTTGGTATTGGTTATTGGCCAAATAAGTTAACATATCGGCCAAAATTCCAATATCATGCATCCCTAGAGTCAACCATACAGAAATGTTCTAGCACAGGACTATTTAACTAAATTGCTCAGGGGGGCCTCAGTTACTGAAAGTCAAGAGCTCAGGGGCCAGACATCCAGCAGTTATTGTCATTAAGTTTGTTTTATGGTTTAAATGTAATTTGATTTAAAAATGAACCCACTGGTGGGCCGAACTGAGCTCATCTGTAGGCCTGATTTGGCTCCCGGGCCGCCAGTTGGATAGCCCTGTCAGCAGAACTTTTATTAGAGTTACAGTGACAAAATGTTTTAACAGAACTTCTGAATCTGCCTGGTAACAGTGTGGTTTGTACTGGTGCTGGTGAACTGTTCAAAAGACAAATTCAGCATCCGAGAAGCCACGGTGTAGTTAATGGTATGGATGAACCTGGACCATGAAACCTAACCTAAGAGATCAGTTTGTGTTCTGGGTGTGGAGCCGAACCACAGAACAAGAGAACACCTAGTTCTTGTTTGTTTATAACGAGAGGAAAACAGTTCAGGATTGTTCTGGTTCTACAGTCGTCACATCGTGCGCTGCCACTCACCTCTATGGGTGTGCTCTCTGGAACCTCTCTGAGGATCACGATACATCGGTTCTGATTGGGTCGCACCTTCTCCCCCTTCTCATCCACTTGGACCAAAGGCAAAGCTGGAGGAAGTCACAAGAAATTAGTTTCAGACATTAGCAGCTACTGAAGGAAGCAAAACAGTGACACAGACACCGGTAATTAGAAGCTCAATGCAAAGTCATGAAGACCGGTAAAAAATAACTCGTATGGTCGTAAACAAAATCTGCACAATCTTTCAGACATATAAATAATGATTGTGTCTTTAAATAAATTTAAAAAAATGTTAGTAAATTTGTGAACAGCTGCCAATTACTACAGAAACAGCCGAAGTGACTGAAAAATGTCCAATAAAGGCGACGTCCACAGAAAAGACGTTTGGGACGAGTCTCAGACAGCTCCTCCACAAAGCAGCTGCATCGTTTGTGTCACTTTTGATACGCTAAGTGATTTTCAGATATTTAAAATCTAGTCAAAATGGGAAGATTCAAAGAAGTAATGTAACTCACAGCTGGTATTAATTTATTTATATGTTTAATAAACACCAGCACCTGGAAGTTGTCTTTTTAATTACACTTTTTTTTTGGTCACAATTCCATCCCCCCAAATGTCCCAAGCATTTGTTTTTGTTATTTTATTTTATTTTGAAAGGATTCTAAAGTGAAAACTATGGTAACAGGTGAGCTCAGCTTCACTGCTAGAAAAGAAATGAATATAAAGATTTAA
>JBBPBX010020592.1:0-15925 GCA_038048925.1 Garcialebias charrua | reverse complement strand
TTACTAAAAGTAAACTTCAACTTGTACACACTGGATTTAGTTTTTGTGATGCAGTACTGACTTGTAAACGTATTGATGGTGATAAAATGGCTGCCACCGTTTACTATTTAAATCCTCTCTGTGGCTTGACTGAATTCACAAATCTCCATTTCTATACTATACAGAACATTATAGAAAAAAAACAAGATGTTTGTTTTAGCCTTGCAAACTTTATCTGGATGTTCTGGATTACAATTACATAAATATATGCAATTAATTGATATATGAAGGAGACAAACATTAAAAACACTAAATATAATCTAGAACATCAAAACACAAGCCCTAAATGAACCAACAGGAATTATCTGCTCTCTGACAAAGTAAAAGCAAACCAGCTGCTGCGGTTTCACGTCTAACTCGTCACATTTTCATCAAGTGTACACTTTAATTAAAGTGCTACGACGACCAAAAGAAGTGGTTCTAAGTTTGGAAGTATTAAAATGTCGTGCGTCTCTCAAACAGGTGGCTGACCTTCTGGGCCGGGGTCGTCCGAACTATCGCAGCCGTCCTTCCATGGCTGCAGGGCAGCAGTTGTGGTGTCAGCAGTCCCGCTGGGGTCCAGGCTAAACATGTGGTTGGCCCATGCTTTCGCATTGGGGTTGAGGTCTGAAACCTTGGCGGATTCCTGTGAAAACACAGCGCGTGGTCCGGGTCAGAGATGCCAGAGTTTTACTGATGCACATCAGAACATCAGGAAGAATAAATAAGTGAAGGTTGAGAAAACCTTGACGGTATTTTTGCTTCAAAACATTTAGTGAAAAGCTCTGACATTTTAAGACCAATTGATTTCTCTGAAGGTTCTTTAGCTTTCTGCCAGATAGCATTTCTAGGAGAGAAAAAAAAAAACACCACATAACTGCTTAAAATGCTGTTTGTTTGTTTTTAATCTGAAATGAATGCTGTATTTTATGATACAATAATTATGGGATCAAAAACTGCATCTTAAGAGGGATCTTATGGTCGTTTTCCTAAAGAACACCCTCGAGATAGTGAAGTTACTGTGAAGTTACGGGAACATTTGAAAATATTCTGACAACATTTGTAAAAGGTCAGGACTTTTAGAGCTTTGGCGGAAAAAAAATCTTTATTTACAGTACTAAATAAAAATAAAAACAGACAAAAATAAATGTGTGGATGAATTTTCCCCATTAGACTTTTTGAGGGTTAAAATTATTTAAATCCCACAAGTACAACATTTTACAAAAATCCATTCAATGAATGCATACATGATCATGTTTTAAATTTTAATATACCTAAACAAAAACATTTCCTACAAAATCATCATGGTTACTTGTACATTTGAAACTACTGGAAAAACTTTAATGAAATTTTCAAGAAATAATCATTGGGCCTACATCGATAACTGTTTAACTTGTGGAGTCAATCCAATTCCAAGTGGCCACCAAAGCTGGACATTAGCAAACACAAAAATGGCTACAACTCGGTCAACTTTACAGGAATTAAGACAACATTTAATTTGGAAGTACCGGTACTGTATCTGTGTCATTCATAATAAATACTGTGACATCTTCAGATTGTGCATAACTTTTTCAAGGTTTGACCAAAACAGCAACATCATTTTCCAACACAAGATGACCTTAGACTAAACTCGGGCAAGAAAGGCAGAGGATGATAAGGATTCCTTCCAGAATTGCTAGACCATTGTTTTCAACTACTGTAGTTTTGTGGGTTTTATTTTTGTTTAATTCAATGCTTACTTTTACTTCTCTTCACAACATTTGTGCAACAACATTAAATAAATCATGACAGGCTGTGAGCAGATATGTCATGGAGACAGGCAGTACTATAATGTGACAAATTATATATTTGCAGGAGCAATCTGCCATGAGTGTTTGGGTGAGATGGAGAAAGAGAGCGAGAGCATTCTGGAGAAAGAAAATACTCCAATACAGGGTTCAAACTCAGGATTCAAGAGCACAAGTCTTTAATCAGTTTCACCGACCAACAAAACCAAGATACTATGCTTATAAACTGATTAAAACATCAAAAATAAAGTATTTTGTAGGTTAAAGCTAAAGCAACATCATCTGAGAGGATTTGCTTCAAACGAGGGACAGGCTGGATGGAGATCAGGCCTACCGGTATACAGGCCTGCTGGATACTCACAGAATCAAAACAGTAATTCAGCATGCACGTCTCACAGGTTAGCAGGCTGTAACCCAGAGCCGTGCTGAGAGCCAGCGTTTCATTGAACTCCTGTGGCACAGAGGGCCAGGCGTTTCCTGCCGCTGGCGGAACAACGCTCCACTGCATCCAATCCATGACTAAAACACAACAACAAGATGTTTCCACAAGCAGGCAGAGGAAGACTTCTGATCATCGCTGCACGCCTTTAGGTCAGAGCCAGGGTCCTGCACGACTACGTCTCTCCGAGTCATTCTCTGCAGATCACAGGCTCCACCAAGCTCCGTCTGATCTGAGCTGCTGCGTTGATTCAACAAATCTGATGACAGCACCGAGGCTCCGCTGCCCTGGTGAGCGGAGCTGACGTTGCACAAGCTGAGTGGCTGTCTTGCTCCTGTTCAGCATCCTTGTCTGCTTTGTTTTGTCACTCTTGCACTGAGTCATTTTCCAGGAAAACGTTAGAGCTGTACACAAGTGTTGAGTTCAGACGCTCACCTCAACCAATCCATTTAAATAACCGTAATCCAGCCCTTTCGAGGCTTTTGTTTATAACCGAGGGTGCTTAGAGTAAAATAAAAATGCTGGGAAACCAGTTTCTTATTAAGGAGGTAGCAAGCTGAGACAAGAAAAACAGATTTGAGGAACAGTTAGAGAGAAAGACTAGTCTGACTAGATACAAAATGAGATGCTGAACTAACAAATCACAAGGATGTGTCCGACCACACACCCAGACACACACACACACACACACACGCCTATGCTAATAATTCAGCCTTGCTCCAATGCAGAACTGTCCGAGCTGGCTGCCATAGAAACTGCTGCTGACATCACTGGATGTTTACGGGCTTCGGTTGACCTTTACAACGAATTTTAATGTTTCTGATTCCACCGGGGGAAAAAAAGGTTACCTGCTGCCCTGATTGAGAGTGTATTTTGTGGAGGAACAGACAAAGTTATTCACCGAGAGGTGCGGGCAGAACGGGGATGTGGTCAGTGTCAGCTGAGGACAGCTGATGTCGCTCTGGGTTTACTGCTCCGACTTCCTGATGGAGGCGAGCCTGCCAATACGGACATAAAGTAAGAAGAGTAACGAGAACAAACACAAACCAGCTGAATCTGGACTCCTCTGTCTGTCTGCACACCTGAAGCCCAGCTTCCTGCAACAGATGCAGTTAGTGGAGACGGTGGGCCAGATGCATGCTGAGCACTCAAGAGGCAAATGCACCAGAGCTACAAGAAAACACTTTACTGACACCATCAAACTAACAAACAGGCTTCAACTGGAGTCATTCAACATTTTCAGACAAACTATAGCATTTACAGCTGGTCTTTACTGAGAAAATACAGAAATGATGGAGATGGGAGGTGCATCTATTTTTAGATGCATCGTTGACAGATTTTTGACTGATGATGAATTTGAAAAATTAAAAATCAATTTTGTTAACATTAATCTTTGCTGCTACCTTAAGAGACAGCCGTGTACCGTAGTTGCTTTGAGGTGTCAGACAGCTGACAGCATGCTAAGGTTGTAATGCTTAGCAAAGATTTGCATTTGGACACAATGTAAGTTAGGACATTGTCTAAAGTCTGAGAGAGTAATTGTCGAAGTTTCTTTCAGCTGATTCCTTCTTCAGGGTTTGCCACGGTGAGTGAACTCGCATGAAAGATTTGGCTATTTTTTATTTTATGTCGCATGCCCTTCCTGAAGAAACCTGGGATCAAACCCAAACCTCGGGATTATAAGACCACAGCACTGACCACCACGCTATCACAGGCCCTTTAAAAAATGTATCAGTTTAAATGATAAAATCATCATCATCAACTCTTTATAAAGCGCTTTAACACCAACCACAGCTGAAACAAAGTGCTAAAAAATACGATAAAGAAAGCATAAAAATAAAGTGACAAAGCTAAGCACACAATAATTAATTTAAAAACTCAATCCAAAACAATAAAACAATGAGTTAAACAGATAAAATCAATAATACCAATAAAAATTAAGTAAAATCAAGTCTCAGTTGGGTTGATGGTGGGGCTTTAACAGACTACAGGTAGTCCCCGACTTACAAGCGAGTTCCGTTCCTGCGAGTTGCTCGTAACACGAAAATTCGTAAGTTGGAACACGAAGCACGTGTTCTCGTAAGTCCGGATTTTCGCTCGTAAGTTGGAACATTTATGCTAGCGCTACTACGAACACTCGTTTTTCATCAAAAACGTTCATATTAGTTCATAAACATGGTCGGAAACGTGTTTCCAAACGGTTAGCTAACACACTTTCATCTAAAAACACAAAAAAGTGCTGTATTTTTTACAAATTTACTTCTCTTTCGCCAGCTCGTAAGTCCGGGCGCTCGTAGGTCAGAGCGCTCGTAAGTCGGGGACTACCTGTACTCGAGTAATTGACACATCGATTCCTAGGACATCTATCGAGTTTTAAAATTTCACGTTGAGTATTCTTAGTGACGTCATCATGTCGCAGTTACAGAACAGAAAATGAATCAACTTCCTGTTTGGAGCGCGTTGCGAACCGGTGTTACACCAAATTCTGTGACCACCATATATTGTGACCATAGGGGGCGGTGTACACTGTTGAGGGTCATAGAATGTAACACCGGGTCCAACCGACCGAACCAGAACCAGCTTCCTCTTACCTTGTTTCACAAACAAAAAGCAAAAAATATGAATCTCTAAACCTATAAAAACCTATAAACATAATTATCTCTAAAACTAAACCTAAACTGACTGCCCCACAGTTTTTAGTTTCGTTTTTGACGTGTCGCACGTTTCTTTCACTTTTGCAGCTTAATAATAACTACAGGTAGTCCCCGACTTACGAGCGAGTTCCGTTCGTACGACTATCTCATAAGACGAAATCTCATACGTCGGAACACAAAACACGTGTTTTCGAAAGTCCGGATTTTCGATCGTAAGTCGGAAAATTTATGCTAGCGCTACTAGGAACACTCGTTTTTCATCACAAATGTTCATACTAGTTCATAAACATGCTCAGAAACTTGTTTCCAAACGGTTAGCAAACATACTTTCATCGAAAAACACATAAAAGTGCTGTATTTTCTGTATGTTCTTTACAAATTTACTGCTCGTTCGCCAGCTCGTAAGTCCAGAACCTCGTAAGTAAGAGCGCTCGTAAGTCAGGGACTACCTGTAATAGTTTTGGTTTTCCTGTGATTTCTGCAATATGATAAATGGTAGTTAAGCATAATGTGCACTCCCAATGTCTTGTTGATCTTTTTTTTTTTGTAAATACTAAAAGACGTGTTTTTTTTGCGTTTTTATTTATTTATTTTTGCATCTTAAGATCCTATGACATCATCAACTACTCGAGTTCTACTCGAGCTTTATTATGTTAATGTTGAGTTAAAAAATTATGTACCGGTACTCGTTCAACCCCTAGTTGATGGTCAATGAGTAAACATAAGTTTTCAGACGGTTTTAAACATGGAGGGGCCTGTCGAATGTGCAACGGTAGAGGCGTTCCATAACTTAGGGGCACTTAAGGCTCCGGCAGAGCTCGGCGTACGACCTGTACGCCGCTCTACGCGCGCATTCTGTGCGCACGCGTTCGCTGGCACAGCTCTGCTTTCGTTCTCGCGTTAAATGCTCGCGTTTTCGCTCCAAATTCTTGTTGTAATTTGAGCAGCTGCGTGCAGAGCGTCTACCTACGGGACAAACTGAGGTTGCTGATTGGTCATTTGCTGACACGCCTACTGAATTGATTGACAGGTCGAGTGGGAGACAAAAAAAAAGGCAGCTGGCTGGCTGCAGCCGCTGCTGTGTTTCTAAACTTTATACTGTACGTTAATAAAAAGTTCTGAAAAATAAAAATAAAAACAGGGAGCCTTGGTCCTGCAGCCCACAGCCCACCAGGAAATATTTAGAACGTCGCGCAGCCAGGTAGGACATGAGTTATTATTAGCTCGTGACAAATTCATTCATTTCAGTCATGGAGTTAACGGAGGAGGAAGCGATTACTTGACTTTTGGCAAAAAAACAAAATAAAAGTCCAGATCAGCCATGAAGAAAGGGAATTTAATTCATTTGTGTAACATACAAAACAGTCCGGCGCCGGGCAGTTTATTGTGAGACAACGTGCATCGCGTACGCGGTCGTAAAATTTGAGCTTTGCGCGTTCGTGCCCTGCGGGGCTACGCTTGTGCCTCTGCGTACGTACGGCGTACTGCATTACGCTGAGCTCTGCCGGGGCCTTTACAGAGAAAGTCTGTCTCCTCTAAGGTTCCGCTTACTCCTGGGGATGACCAGAAGCAGCTGGTCAGCATAATATGATGAGATACAGGTCAATTCTTTTAGTACAGTTTTTTTTATTCTCCAAATGTAGGCAACTACAGAACTGAATACTTCTTTCTTCCAACTTTAACCGGAATTTATTTATTTTCTTCTTTCGGCTGCGCCCTTCTTCAGGGGTCACCACAGCGAACTAACTCACACGAAGGCTAGATAATTATTTTTATGCTGGATGTCCTTCTTGACAAAACCACTGAGCTACCACAGCACTCTGTGTGGAGCAGAGAGCTGCCATAAGGTGCCCGGGGGAGCAGAAGATGGGGGTTAAGAGCCTTGCTCAAGGCCCCAGAGTGGTGCAAATTAGGGTGGAGGCAGGTGTGGGTGCTTGACCTATCCCACCCACATTTTTTTAATGATGTCGGTACGGGGAGTTGAACTGGCGATCTTCCGATCACAGGTCCACCTTCTCTAACCTCTGTGCCACCGCTGCCTAATTACATAATGGAATACAACAACAAAAAAGAAAAAAGGTCACTTTATGACACATTTTTTCTTAATATAAATTTTAGGAATGCACAAAAGTATCGGCACGGTATCGACCAATATTATCATTAAAGTTAAAGACCGTGTAAAGTGAAATTAAATGTGTGTTTTTAGTTTGTCACATGGCATAAATATGTGTTATTAATCACCCATATAAATCTGACTGATTAAAAACATTGTTTACCTTATAAAATTAAGTCTCAAAAATCATGAAAAAACATGATTTTGCCTTGCCCTGGAACGCTGGGGGCATGTCAGTGCGTGGGCGTGGTTTCAGCGCAGCTGCGCTCGTGTCCTGCCCCCTGAGCTGACTCTAGCCTTTTTCGCATTGGCCAGCCCTCCCCGGCTCTCCCAGCTTCTAACCCGGGTTCGGCGTATTCGCATTTACCTTTTCCGCCCGGGATCCCCCCTTGTTCTGGAACCATGTCCACCGTGGTTCTATCGGGCCGAGCCCTGACGGACCCAGTTTCACGTCATGTACTGCTCACATTTGATTCGTTGTTTGCAGCAGGGGCGGGACTCATTCAAACAACCTCAGCGCGAGGGTTGAATTTCATTCAAATTTAACTACAGAAACCCCTAAAACAATTGTTAGCTGAATTAGTTTTTCTGAGTTAATTTTTTGTTAATAACTGATCACAAATCAGCTTATGTTACAACGTAAATAACAACGAAGCGCGGACCCATTTCCACCTTTCAGCGCGACTTGAATGTCATTAAACAATAACTAAAACAATAAATAATATTGTCTAACTGTTGCGCGCAGCCAGGGTTTTAAAATATAACTAATAATCTCTAACTTCTACGTGCAGCTAAAATGTTAAGAGGAGTGATTCCTATATGGGTAAGGTGGACACCTGAAAATCCAGTCCGCCCCAATAGCTCAAAGAGTTAGTGCACTGCTGTTTTGACCGGGAGAAGCGGGTTCGCTTCCCGCCTG
This sequence comes from Garcialebias charrua, assembly GCA_038048925.1. Taxonomy (NCBI): domain Eukaryota; kingdom Metazoa; phylum Chordata; class Actinopteri; order Cyprinodontiformes; family Rivulidae; genus Garcialebias; species Garcialebias charrua. The sequence goes on along the minus strand of JBBPBX010020592.1, from coordinate 7,995 downwards.
GGACAAAGTTATTTTACTTTTTTCTTTTTAATTCACATTTTCTTTTAAATAAAAAGGAGTCTGTTTGGTTAACAAACTCCTTTTTATTTACTCCAATAAAAAAATAAAATAAAATAAAATAACTTTGTCCCAGGCGGGAAGCGAACCCGCTTCTCCCGGTCAAAACAGCAGTGCACTAACTCTTTGAGCTATTGGGGCGGACTGGATTTTCAGGTGTTCACCTTACCCATATAGGAATCACTTCTCTTAACATTTTAGCTGCACGTAGAAGTTAGAGATTATTAGTTATATTTTAAAACCCTGGCTGCGCGCAACAGTTAGACAATATTAGTTATTGTTTAATGACATTCAAGTCGCGCTGAAAGGCGGAAATGGGTGCGCGCTTCGTTGTTATTTACGTTGTAACATAAGCTGATTTGTGATCAGTTATTAACAAAAATTAAACTCAGAAACACTAATATATATATATCCAGCTAACAATTTTTTTTTAGCGGAGTCTCCTCTCTTAAAACACGAACACTCCACCCACGTGAAGAGAGCACCCCACCCACTTCCAGAGAACTGCCCACCCACTTCAAGGCGGCTCTGCGGCAAATGCGTAATGAACGCGGGTGGCCCAGAGCCACCCAGGGGCGGCCCGGACCATTGAGGGCTGGCCAATGCGAAAACGGCTTCTGTGGAGAGGCAGGCACCAGAGCCAGTAAACCTGCTCTGTTTTTATTTGAGTTCTGTCTGTAACAGCAGCTACTTTTTCCAAGAGTTACGCTGTTTTTGTAAATAGTTTTCTTGTGTGTTTTTAATCTGGAATGAATAAAAAAAAAGAGTTGTACCATGCGGGAATTGAACCCGTGGGGTTTGGGACGGAAGGCAAGCGCTTTATCCATTGACCTATCCAGGCATTACAGATACTCGGTATAAAACCACGCGGTATAAAAACACGTTATGATTTGTACGGGTGCCCTGACCATTGCGACATCCAGGGAAGATGCACGAACGAGGCATAATTGATTAGCTAGCTAACAATGAACAAAATATCTATGCTATTGCTATCTGATGCTATCTGCGATTCGCGAGTGAACGGCTCCACCCATGCGAAGAACAATTTATATGACTGGAGCTGCAGGGGGTGGGGCTATACTAATGAGGACCGCGTGACGAAACGCGGTCCCGTTTAAACCACGCCTAAAAAATCCTGAAACAGACATATCTTTATACACAGTTTCATCTATAACTCCAAAATTAATTGAGCTACAATTTTGAGACTTTTTACTCATTTACAACATTACAATTATGACATTTATAATGTTTATTTAAGAAAATATTGAAATTCACTTTACACGGTCTTTAAATAATGAACATCGGCCATTCCATCAAAATACTGTAACTCACCAATATAAAAGACGCTTGTTTTTGTATGACAACCCAGTGACAAGGATTCCTGCAGCGCCAGCACAACGTGATGATGTCACGCGTTCCTACCTGATATCACAGTGTAGAGGAAAATTCAAAATGGCGTGGTGTGGGAGTTTTTTGTTGTTGTTGTTGTTGAGGATGTCAGATTCCCAAGATTTTTGGACTACGTTGAACCTCGCTACATCGTCCACAGTCAGATATTTTTCCGATGTATCCTTACCCGAGTTACCATACCATACCATTTTATTTATAAAGCACTTTAAACAGGAACAAGTCCACACCAAAGTGCTGAACAAACAAACAACAGGCAACAGACAATGAAGTACACACACGAAAAACATAAAAACATTGCAGATCATAAATAAAACGATCAAATACAAATCAGCTGGTGTTGAAAGCAACGGAATAGTAGTGAGTTTTTATCCAGGATTTGAAAACTGAGAGGGAGGGGGCCTGTTTGATGAGCAGCGGTAACTCGTTCCAGAGTCTTGGGCCTGCTACAGAGAAGGCCCTGTCTCCTCTGCGCTTAAGGCGAGTTTCTGGAACTCTTAAGAGTACCCGGTCCTCTGACCTCAAAGCACGTGGAGGGACATATGGGTGTATCAGATCTGAGAGATAGGCGGGGGCGAGACTGTTCAGTGATTTGTAGACATACATGAGAATTTTGAACTGGATTCGAAGATGAACCGGTAGCCAGTGCAGGGAGGCCAAGACTGGTGTAATGTGCTCTCTTTTGCGTGTACTGGTTAAAAATCGGGCTGCTGCGTTCTGAACCAGTTGTAATCGTGCAATGGTGGCCTGACTGACGCCAAGCAGAAGTGAATTGCAGTAATCAAGCCTAGATGTAATAGAATGCGTGAATCACTGTCTCCAGGTTATTTTTGATAATATGGGCTTCAGCTTAGACAGTCGCCTCAGCTGGAAAAAACAGGATTTGACGATCATGTTTACATGACTGTTGAGTTTCATGGAAGGATCCATTATCACTCCCAGATTTGTGACTTTTTGTTTTTCAGACAGGGGTAGAGCAGAAAGGTCGATGCAGTGGTTCGAGGTTGTGTCATTGGGAAGGAACAATATGGCTTCAGACTTCTTATCGTTGAAGCTTAAGAAATTTAAAGCCATCCAGTCCCTGATGTCAGCCAGGCAGTCGAGCAGAGGTTGAATAGAGCATGTACCATTTTGTCTTAGGGGGAAGTAAATTTGACAGTCATCGGCGTAGAAGTGGAAGGGTATGTTGTGTTTCCGGAAAATAGCACCGAGTGGCAGCAGGTATAAGGAGAACAAGAGAGGACCCAGGATGGACCCCTGCGGAACCCCCCATTTAAGAGCCGCCACTGCAGAACTAAAACCATTGATGGAAACACAAAAGGATCTGTCAGAGAGGTAGGATCTGAACCAGTTTAGGGCTGACCCTGAGATGCCCACCCACTGCTCCAACCTAGCAATGAGGATCTCATGGTCGATGGTGTCGAAAGCGGATGTGAGGTCCAATAGGACAAGCAACACAGAGTCACCAGTGTCTGTGGCTAGGAAGATGACGGTAAAAACCTTCAGTAGGGCAGTTGGAGTTACAAGCCGTCATTTCCAATGTCATTGAGAAGCGAATAGCTGATAGCACTTGGTTGAGTTTTACCACAGACATTTGGACGTCGTGTTAGCCCCGTTAGCATGATTAGTCTTACAGCACAATGGATAGACAAAAACTTTTAACTTAAAATGTCTGTCCTTCATGCACAGGAGTGCAGAGGATCCCACACTGCAGCTAGGAACCTGGAACAAGCCTCCACAAGTGAGACAGCATCACAGGTGACTAATGCTAATAAATAACATTTAACACTTTTCATGTAATATAAGTTAAAGTGCTATGCATATCATATGGCTGTTATTGAATATATGTCACCAGCTCTTTCAGCTGTTGCACAATTTCTGTAGTAAATAAGCCTAAATAAGAGGACTATGTTCAGACAAAAGAAAAAATATAAAATATTGGTTATCGGACAAATAAGTTTTAACATTTCGGCATATCGGCCAAAAATCCAATATCGTAAATGGTAAATGGAGCTTATTTATATAGCGCTTTCCAGCCCCCTGTGTGGAGCCCCAAAGCGCTTTACAATACCAGCCATCCACCCATTCATTCAGACATTCATACACCGGTAGTGGTAGCCTGCCTTGCAAGGCGCCATCCAGACCTACCGGGAGCAACTCAGGGTTAAGTGTCTTGCCCAGGGACACAACGACACATGGTGGGCGGACGCGGGATTCGAACCTCCAACCTTCCGATCAGGGGTCGACTGCCATTACCACTGTGCCACGGTCGCCCCAAGATATGGAAGGACCCAGGATGGACCCCTGCGGAACCCCCCATTTAAGAGCCGCCACTGCAGAACTAAAACCATTGATGGAAACACAAAAGGTCCTATGTGCATCCCTAATGAATTTCAATGGCTCTGAATTCAAAATGGTTTGAAATAAAACTCAATTTTCAGTTCAACAACATATAAAATTTAGGTACAAATATAAAAAATATGGACACAGGCCCCAGTACTGTAGGTCAGACCTTACATGATGACTGATGTGTGAGATACCTCCACATTCTCTACTGGTAAAGAAACAAAAACAATATCTTGTTTTGCTGATTAAGTTCAGCCTTCATTTCTAATTTGCATTCAAGCCCAATTTGCTTTGAATGCTGACAGTTATAAATAGGTCACTGTCAAATTCTGGAGAGTTTCTAACACATATGTGCAAAGCATATGGTGCTGTGTGTCGCAAGCGTGTGAATAAGGAATGAGGTGGAAAAACAAGGGTTTGGTTGCACCACATGGTCGGTGTGACCAGATTTTGAATCCTCTGAATGCAAAAATCAAAACTGGTGTTGTGCAGCCTGAAATAGAGCAGCGGTTTTAAAAGGGGCACATGTAGCAAATAAAACCCACAAGGGTTTCAAATGTTTTGCCTTAATACTAAGGATGCACGATATTGGATTTTTGGCTGATATGCCGATATGTTAAAATGTATTCGTCCGATACCTGATGCTGATACCGATATTTTATATAGATTCCTTTGTCAGAACATAAACTTATTTTATTTGCTACAAAAATTGTGTAAAAGCTGCAAGAGCTGGTGACATATATTCAGTAACAGCCATATGATATGCATAGCACTTTAACTTATATTAAATGAAAAGTGTTAAATGTTATTTATTAGCATTAGTCACCTGCAATGCTGTCTCATTTGTGGAGGCTTGTTCCAGGTTCCTAGCTGCAGTGTGGGATCCTCTGCACTCCTGTGCATGAAGGACAGACTTTTTAAGTTCAAAGTTTTTGTCTATCCATTGTGCCGTAAGACTAATCATGCTAACGAGGCTAACATGACGTCCAAATGTCTGTGGTAAAACTCACCCATTAAGTTGTGCTATCAGCTGTTAGCTTCTCAATGACATCAGAAATTACGGTAGTAACTTGGGGAACATTACGTCAGAAAAATATATCCGACTGTCTGTTGGGGCCAAGATGGTGTAGAGGCAGGGCTGCCGACTTGGGACCCGAAGGACACAGGTTCAAACCCCGGCCACTACACACCTTGGGGTGTCTATAGCCGTTTTCGCATTGGCCAGCCCTCCCCGGCTCTCCCTGCTTCTAACCCGGGTTCGGCGTGTTCGCATTTACCTTTTCCGCCCGTGATCCACCCTTGTTCTGGAACCATCTTCACCGTGGTTCTATCGGGCCCAGCCCCACGGACCCAGTTTGACGTCATGTACTGCTCACATGTGATTCGTTGTTTGCAGCAGGGGCGGGACTCATTCAAACAACCTCAGCGCGAGGGTTGAATTTCATTCAAATTTAACTACAGAAACCCCTAAAACAATTGTTAGCTGAATTAGTTTTTCTGAGTTAAATTTTTGTTAATAACTGATCACAAATCAGCTTATGTTACAACGTAAATAACAACGAAGCGCGCACCCATTTCCGCCTTTCAGCGCGACTTGAATGTCATTAAAATATAACTAATATTGTCTAACTGTTGCGCGCAGCCAGGGTTTTATAATATAACTAATAATCTCTAACTTCTACGTGCAGCTAAAATGTTAAGAGGAGTGATTCCTATATGGGTAAGGTGGACACCTGAAAATCCAGTCCGCCACAATAGCTCAAAGCGTTAGAGCACTGCTGTTTTGACCAGGAGAAGCGGGTTCGCTTCCCGCCTGGGACAAAGTTATTTTACTTTTTTCTTTTTTATTCACATTTTCTTTTAAATAAAAAGGAGTTTGTTTGGTTAACAAACTCCTTTTTATTTACTCCAATTAAATTTTTTAAAAAAAAAAGTAAAATAACTTTGTCCCAGGCGGGAAGCGAACCCGCTTCTCCTGGTCAAAACAGCAGTGCTCTAACGCTTTGAGCTCAGTATTGTGGCGGACTGGATTTTCAGGTGTCCACCTTACCCATATAGGGATCACTACTCTTAACATTTTAGCTGCACGTAGAAGTTAGAGATTATTAGTTATATTTTAAAACCCTGGCTGCGCGCAACAGTTAGACAATATTAGTTATATTTTAATGACATTCAAGTCGCGCTGAAAGGCGGAAATGGGTGCGCGCTTCGTTGTTATTTACGTTGTAACATAAGCTGATTTGTGATCAGTTATTAACAAAAATTTAACTCAGAAACACTAATATATATATATCCAGCTAACAATTTTTTTTTGCCGAGTCTCCTCTCTTAAAACACGAACACTCCACCCACGTGAAGAGAGCACCCCACCCACTTCCAGAGAACTGCCCACCCACTTCAAGGCGGCTCTGCGGCAAATGCGTAATGAACGCGGGTGGCCCAGAGCCACCCAGGGGCGGCCCGGGGCATTGAGGGCTGGCCAATGCGAAAACGGCTTATGAGTGCACACCTATTTCCCCAGCTCCCCGGGCGCTTTCTATGGCTGCTCACTGCACCACCTGGTGGTGGTTGAGTTAAATGCAGAGACGAATTTCGTCTTGTATGGGAAACATACACAGATGACAAAAAATGTGACATTTATTTATTTATGTCTGACTAAGTTCTGTCACATAGCCTAATGAAATATTTTAGCATAGTCTAATTGTCTTGCAATTATTACACTTATTAGGTGGTTGTGTTGTTCTGCAGTTATACAGATTTACTGCTAAATCTGCAAATTACCGTATTTTCCGGTGTATAGGTCGCACCTTTTTATGGTTTTTTTTTTTCCAAGGCCTGCGACCTATACACCAGTGCGACCTATTTATGGAATTTTTTCCCATATTTTTAGACCAATTTTTGGCTCAGTTATGACCCTTTTTCACTTTGGCAGAAAATGGTGCAGTACCACTTTCGGCCGCTAGGGGTGCAGTACCACTTCCAGAGGAGTACACCGACCCAAGAAGAAGAAGAAGACCGTTTCCAGCTCATGTGTCCGAAAAAAAGCTCCTCTGCTCGGACTGACTCTGTCGGCCTCCTGGTCTGGATGTAACTTCTGTTAGCTCTGTTTGTTTGCAAGATAAGTCAAGAACCACTCAACGGATTTTTCTGAAACTTACAGAATGGAATCACAGTGTGGACGTTTACAAGTGAGTAGCTTTATTAGATGTTTGAGATAAAATAAAATAAACAATCTTTTTGTAGCATTTAGCTTCTGTTAGCTTCTGGTGTTAGCTTCTGTTTACGTTATAAATAGCTTCAAAACAACTCGGTGTATATTTTTTCTGCTTACAGAGTGTAATTATAAGGCTTTAATGTATGTAACTATGGTCTGGAGAAAACATTTGACATAAAATTCAATTTTTTATTTGTGTCAGAGGCGGACTCGTCTCGTATTTAGCTTCTGTTTACTTCTGTTTACGTTATAAATAGCTTCAAAACCACTCTGTGTATATTTTTTCTGCTTACAGAGTGTAATTATAAGGCTTTAATGTACGTAACTATGGTCTGGAGAAAACATTTGACATAAAATTAGATTTTTTATTCGTGTCAGAGACGGACTTGTCTCGTGTTTAGCTTCTGTTAGCTTCTGTTTATGTTATAAATTGCTTCAAAACCACTCGGTGTATATTTTTTCTGCTTACAGAGTGTAATTATAAGGCTTTAATGTACGTAACTATGGTCTGCAGAAAACATTTGACATAAAATTCGATTTTTTATTCGTGTCAGAGGCGGACTCGTCTCGTGTTTAGCTTCTGTTAGCTTCTGTTTATGTTATAAATAGCTTCAAAACCACTCTGTGTGTATTTTTTCTGCTTACAGAGTGTAATTATAAGGCTTTAATGTACGTAACTATGGTCTGGAGAAAACATTTGACATAAAATTTGATTTTTTTATTCTTGTTTTCAGAGACGGACTCGTCTCGTGTTTAGCTTCTGTTAGCTTCTGTTTATGTTATAAATAGCTTCGAAACCAATCGGTTTGTATTTATTTCTGCTTACAGAGTAATTATAAGGCTCTAATGTACTTAACTATGTCCTGGAGAAAACATTTGAGATGAGATTCGATTTTTTATTCGTGTTTTCAGAGACGGACTCGTCTCGTGTTTAGCTTCTGTTAGCTTCTGGCAGACATTAGCAGCAGAGC
>JBBPBX010020591.1:0-43215 GCA_038048925.1 Garcialebias charrua | reverse complement strand
AAACATGATTCCTCTGAACAGAAGGTTGAATAGTAAGGATTCAAGCAGCGATGATTCAGATAGCGATGAAGATCCACACATTTATGAAAATGACTCACACATCTACGAGGACCTAGCGACCCCAGACCGACCTAAGGACTGTTCATGGATTACGAGAATGGATAAAGCGACTTGTCTACGAATCCTGCTGCGGGTATTCGTAGTGTTAATAGGCTTAATAATGTTGTTGGTTATTTTGTATCAAGCCGGAATCAGACCATGGAGCCTAACGCATGTGAGAGTCTCCCACGGGAGATCCAAGTATGCAAACATGACCTGCTGGGACATCACACGAAAGAACATCTTCATGCCATGGAACCAAAGTGAGAACATTCAAAATCAGACTCTTTCTTGGAACCGAGTGAGAAAAGCAGGCTACCAAACCTGGAGGAGAAAGCTGAACAATATGCCTGAATGGTACGCAGCTGTTGATGCTGAAAATCTAACAGGTGTGTCCTGGACTATCACTGATCTGCTGGTTTTGCGTGACGGGTTTGTTGTTTGGACAGCAGTCTTAGAACAACAGGTTAGAAGAGAAATGAGATGTAACTGGATCCAACCAGACAAGCAACCACCTGAAACGCAGTGTGATCGTGCCTGTCGACCACTACCAGGGTTGGGATATCAAGGTTACTGGGATACAGAAGTGATCCATCCCGCACCGCCTAAAGAAAAAGAGGACACTTGTCAAGCAATTCTCCCTCGTTGGGAGTTTTGGGGCAACCTCCATCTGGATTGTGACCAAATCCCCCATTCCATCAAAAGAAACCGCACTGAAGGAAATCAAAGCTTAACCAAAGTCAAAACTATTCACACTGTCAAGTATAAGAAAGGGCTTAAACCCAACGCGACCGAACCAAGACACAAAGTACGGCCCACTGGGGGAACAACTCGTCAGTGGTATACTGGTGCAGCCCCCACTCCAATAGACGTAGCAGGAGACGGCGGCATAGGTTTCCCAATAAGACATTATGTATACCCAAAATATGACACAGAAAAGGCAAAGGCCTACGTGGAATATTGCAAAGAAAATAAATTAAAGAAACTACCAATCTGCTATTGGAACCTGTATGGTGAGTGCAAATCTCAGTATTACTTACCAATAACACCAGTTTGGAATCAGAGATATTACTATTGGAATTGGGCAGCTATATTTCATCCTGCAAATGCTTGGCATGAAAATTGGTTAAATATAACATTACCATGGGTTTGGATAGTCCCAGGGTTACCCCATTTTGAAGGTGATTTTGTAGAGGGACACTCTAGACTTCACACGGGATTGATGGGGCCATATTATTCCGACATGTTCGTACAAAAACTGCCTAGACCAGATGAACTCCTTAATGCACCGAAAGGTGACTTTGACAAAATTGACAAATGTGTGGCCGAACGAATTTTCCTTAGCCTTAATAACTCAGTGTGGGAAAGTAGTGGAGCATCCCCCAGATGCAAGCTGTGGGAAACTGAAGTAGCGGTCATGTCTACATGGCGTTACGATTGTACCGCTCTACATAAGGCACAGACAGTTAAAATATTGCTCCAAGCTTGGCACGAATATCATAAGCGGGATAAGAAAAGAACCTGGTGGGGGTTTCAGGAAGAAGAAATGAAAGAATGGGTAGTTCCATGTTTGTATCAATCAAATAATTATTGGATTAGATATCAGTTCTTAGCCACTGTGTATTCCAAAGAGCAAGATATATGGGCGACTGCTATATATCGCCCAGACAGGTATGTTAGTCCTAGGCCATGGAAAATGATTTGTAATGAACAACAGACAGTGTGTGTGATCAGTTTGGCTCGAAGACCCTGTTATGAGCTGCCCGGATGGGAAAGCTATTGTGACGCTTACTATGCAGGAGAATACTCAACCCACGCTTCAGAGGTGGTCTGGAAAAAGTATGGTAAAATATGGAGAAGGTCAGTGCCTGACGATACAACTTGTACTAATATTATATTGGGACATAAGTTGAGAACTAGAAAGCACATTCAGGGAGTGATAATTCCCTTTGTATCAGACTCCATGATTGCTCTAGCCGAAGGCCATGCAGCAAGGCGCCGCATGTGCCTCGGGGATGAGATACAGGGATATGAATGGGTAGGTCCGAACCAAATCTATTCCAACATATCCTGTCAGTATCCAGAAGAAAGCTGGAAAGAATGTGGTGATAAAGAAAATCTGCATAGCTGCGCATGGTATGAGACTGTTAGTTACACCGTAGGCCGCAAAGTTAAAGAAGCCATACATGGTGTTGGAGAGGTGATCAAAGAAGGCGGGAGTATAGTTGAAGGGTGGGTGTTTGAACTGTTCCTTCAGATCTGGCCTTATTTGGTTAGCTTAGTAGGCATAATCCTTGTTGCCTTAGTAGGGCGTGTAGCCCTACAGGAGTGTATCAAAGCCATGGCCCGCAAAGGGGGGAGGAGCCTTAGGCCACTCCCACCAGAACCGGGCGCTGGCTCAGAATAAAAGGCCGGAGCCACAAGGAAACAGTCACTCTTCAGCCCTGAAGCAGCAGAGAGCGGTACCCAAGAGAACTCACATCAGGAGCAATTAGGAACTAACAGATAACCAACTATCCAACAAAGAGCATTAGGGAACGGAATGCAGACACCACCTTGTGCCTTGGCCACGGTAATTATATACTTTTATTGGATAAACGCTTTTACAACCTCAGACAAGATTGTTGTGACAACTAAAGAAGGAGACATTATTCTCTGCCACTGTGAAGAGCAGGTTTATGAATTAAAGAGAGTTGTAGAGCTTAAAGGAACACCTTGTGGAGAAAAGTGTAAAACTCAGGTTGTAAAAGGCAAAGGTAAAGATAGATACCTTAGTGTTACATACAGGGAGTACGGATATTCAAACACTTCTGGAATAGTGTTGCCTGGCTACTGTGATTGGAAAACTAAGATAACAGCCCAACAGAGAGAGCAGCTAGAAGATTGGGAAAAACATATCATCCACAATTATTGTGGAATTTTAAGAAGAAAGAACCGTATCACTTATTATTGGTTTAGGAAAATAACAATCTAGAATCATGACTACTGAGGATTGTCAGACAACCACTGAATCCATAGAAGTGAGCACTCCTATTTGGGGGTCGGATGCTACTACAGTACCCACCACCAAACTCTGGCCTCCGTGCCCTGCTTATTTTAAAGGGAGCTCGGTAGAATATTTTCTGATAATGACAGCATGGATGTGCTACTGCCATACCGGGGAATGGGGCAGGGGAAAGCTTATGCGAATCCCTGTGGCCCTACAGGCCTATGCTAAGATGGTGGTGACCCATGTAATACTCAAGAGAGCTGAAATTATGCCACATCTGTTTGTCGTCTACTTGCTGGGAAGAGTGAATCCTTCGTTTCGACAGGGAGTGGTAATCTCAGCCTGGTTGATGGTAGATACTGTTGTGGTAGCCCTTGAGTGTGCAGCTGGGCTTACTCCCCTACTCATCCCCCGTACCAACTGTGGAAACACGGCCGGTAGAATAGTAACAGTGGTGATGGAAGCGACCATCGCCATAACAGTGGTGGCACACCTGCTTTATCAGACTCTATCTCTGCGACCCCAGAACAGATACCGTTGGTCCCTAAAGTTGGCTGTTTTGATTGGATGGGGCCTGGTGTGGGGAGTCTGCTCCGTGCTTTACTGGGTCAGTCTCTGCACCACGGTGCCTATCGTGGCCTGGATGATGACCTACGGGGCCATCTTCAAGCTCACCCGTAGACCGCTCCCTGCTGAACCAGAGGCAAGCGGAGATCGTGGAATCTCCGTAGATCGAGACATCTGAGTTCCTGGCAGATACAGAAACCCAATCATTATAACCAACATTGCTTGAACCCCCTGCTTATGCTAATTTTTTATTTTTATTTCTTTTATTTTCTTATTTTTGTTGATTCTTGGATTACTTTTATTATTATTATGGAATGTCTTGAACTCGGTCTCATCTCTTTGAGAAATGCTCAATGGTAGACGCCGAAGGCGCAAGGTCCAGGATGGACCCCAAGGCCCGGCAAACGTAGTTGAGTGTTTCAAGAGGCGATGAGGTCTAAGAGTATTGTTGTGTATTCCTTTAAAAAAATAAAAATAAATAAAATAAAAAAAGATATATTTCTCCTAAAAAGATATATAAAAAAAAAAATAAAAAATAAAATATATATTTCTCCTAAAAAGATATATTCAAAAAAATAATAATAAAAAAAAAAATTAATGAAGAAATAAAAAAAGGAGAAAAAGATGATTGTTTGAACATTGAAATGTTGAATGATACTTGTTTTGAATGAACAATGGAATATTTTAGAACAAGTCCTGTCACACCCCTTGTTACTGTTACAGGAGCCCGAAGTGCCTTGCTGTTTCTGTCACCGTGGATTGACGGAAACCAAATACCTTTGGGCTGTTGGGTCGTTCTGGTGGTGCCACAGATGTCATTCCAATGTGGTGGCTACGGCTGTAGTGAACGGAATCCTGGTCCTGGATGAACCAGACAGCCTACCCAAGGTGCCAGTAGAGGTGTGCGTGACCACTGAGAGCACCTGTAAAGTCATCTGGACCTCGGCGCTGAGGGCTGCACCCTATCTGGCGATAGGGGCAATTCCAGCAGGTGCCACATACCACCCGGTGGTAGCCAAGACGTGGGAACATCTTGACAACGGAACCAGGTTCGTGGCCATTCATCTGTACACCGGGTTGGCGTTGGTCCATGGCCCAGCCTTTGAGGTCACACAAGACCCACCAGAACCTGTGCCAAAGGGGGTGTCTGCCTCATTGGAGACGGGCATGGGAACCAATCCCTCTTTGGCCCCAATGCATGAGGTGACCGTAATACAGGGCCAAGCTGCAAGTTCACAAGAAATCAACTTGGCTCCATCCCTAGTGGTGGCGACCCCATATCAGAGCCCAGAAGCAACTCCCCTTCGTCCTGAATCCCCTGAGGCTCAATCTGAAACCGAGCCTATGGATGTGGCTTCCCCTAACCAACCCATCCTTGTTCGTGAGTGCCCAGAGTGCCCAGAGTGCCCTGAAATGTGCGCATTGGAGTCACTGAACCGCTTCCTGGAACACTTTGGGAGCAGTGAATTGGGTCCATCGAGCTCCACCGGGTCCATAGACACTGATTCCTTTGACCCAACCAGTCCTGAAGGGTCAATCCCCACTAACGTGCTGTTAATGGAGGAATTCAACCTAGGCCCACAGTCCCCAGACGAGTCACCCACGGTCATCCAAGCACTTCAAGAACAACCACAACAAGTGCCGGATGCTTATGAATATATGCAATCAGATGAAAGATGGTCTGGAATCGAACCAGTCACTCCTGTGGGGTCTCCCATGATTGATGATAGCTCAGACCCTATGTTCACTGTGACCATTCTCCCCTCGCCTGTGCAGAGCCCAGCTCCTGTTCCAGTGGAGGATCGAGAGGGAGTCCGTGCATCAGGACCCGAACGAATCGCTACACCCTCGGTGGAGGAGCCAGAAGGAGACTACGAGCTGCAGGTGTTGGATTCCTGGGATGCAGCTGAGGATGAGAATTGCAACATGGGACCAGGCGACATAGAGGATCCTGAAACTGATCCAGAGTCTCAGAGTGATCTCGATTATGATGAAGACGATGATGTGCTGACCGGGGATGCGATTGACGAAAACAAGGACTGGCTTAAGGTTCAATAAAATGTGTAGATTTTAATTCCAAGGATGGGGTGTCGAGTAAGGTGAAGTTATTGTTGGAATTCAAACCGACACACAGCATTATTATGGTGCAACTCATGAAAAGATGTATTCTGTTCTTATCGGACTTTGCTCTAAAGGTGCAGCTGTAAGGAATATTTAACACAGAAGGAGCCTTATGATAGCACACCACCATAGGTAAACAGCTAGTGCAAGCAACCCATCCATACACACACACAGGCGCGCCCAAAGAAACACAAAAGAACCAGAGGAAAAAGATAGAATAAATAAGAGAAGTTTGACTATGTCTTAAGGTTTACCGAAGAACAGGTTGTGGAAGAAGTTTTGTAGAAAGCCACAATGAGTCACCATGAGTAAACACACACACACACTCGCCCAGACGCACGCTCACACAGACAGGCAGATTGAGCACAAGAGGAGAATTGCAAAGGACCAGAAAAGAATAATTGTTTTAAACCTTAGAAAAGCCTATAAAGTCTGAATAATAAAAACTGTAGTCATAAAGTTAAGGTAAATAAGAGAAGTTAACTGTGTCTTAAAGTTTAACAGTTAAGAGTTGTGAAAGGCATGAAGAAAGTCACTTCCTAAAAGCAAGCAGCCACATTCTCAAGTTCATACACGAACATTTTAACAGGAGCAGAGAGCAGGAGGAAGAAAAGATGAAGCAAAAGACTTGTTCTAACTTTGAAATGTTTTTATCTGAACTTGGTTTAACCTTGATTGGTTTTTATAAGTAACTTGTTCTAATCAATACGATCATGAGATATATGATTTTTACCAATAATCATGGTAGATGTGTTTTAATTAATATAATCAAGTGAGATATGGTTTTAACCAATATAATCATTCAATGTGACTTTATTATGATAGAGAGTTAATCATTTTTATGATAACAATTGTAATGATGTGTTACTATGTTTCAAAGATGGTTTTGTGACAAAAGTGGTCTCTTGCAAAACACACATGTTGAAAAGTATAACTTGCAAACACTTTACTGGAAAAAGTGATGTAACTAACTGACCAGAGTTGTGTCAACCTACGGTCCTGATGAATCATTCAGCCTCGAGCAAAAAGAGCAAATTCATTTCCTAATAAGGGATCATGTAGCTTCAAGCAGAGATTGCAAGAATAGAGCAGCTCTGCCCAGAGATTGACAAAGCAAGCAAACTTAGCCAATCACAGACTAGCTATCCCCCTCCTCCTAGGGAGAAGGCGGGACTAAGACTTATATTTAAACGCCCTGTTCCTTCAGAACCGGGCTGTCCGAAGTTGTCATGATGCGGTCGAGGAGCTGTACATCAGACATCGAGTAACTGGAGCTGACCTGCTCCACTGAAGACCCAAAGCGTGGTTCAGATCGACTCCGTGCTGACAGGAGGAAGCAAGCGTCCTGGGGAGAGACTTCTTTTCTTTCATTTTTAAGCTTTGAGGAAAGACTGGATAGTTTTTACCCAGACAGCCAGGACGAAGCAAAACTTGTTTCTTCAGATCAGACCGGCAGGGAGTCAGAGGTGAGCTTCAGTCCCCAGGGACTGAAGGCGACTGCTTCAGGTATTCCCTCTCGGTCCCTAGGGACTTTGAGGAAGAAAAGGGAATGCTTGCTAGACACCTTCCTGAACCTGGTCTTCAGCTAGATTTAAATCAAATTAAATTAAATGCGGATAGAGCGGAAGCAAATAGACAATTCAATTATCTTAGGGACTTAATTGCTCGAGGTTGCTTGATAATCCGGAGGGCTCTGGGGAGATACATCCACTGGGTAAGGTTTTAAGTAAAACTCTAAACCCTGATCCTTAAGGTCAGGAGAGACGTGTGTTTGCAGAAGACCACTCTAACTCTGATTCTTAAAATCAGATGAGATGGATATGAGTGAGTGTACTCTAAACTCTAGCTCATAAAGCTGGATGAGGAATTTTCTTATGATTAAGCGCTCTAATTCTGGTCCATAAGACTGGATGGGTATTGGAAGTGTTAACTGTGTGACATCAATGAGACGACCCTCCGAGCCTCTCCAGCCTGGACTCCAGAAAAGAACCTCCTCAAAGACTCTATGCAGATCGAGCAACTTAACATCAGGTCTGAGGATTGTTTGGTGAATTAATACTTTTACTTTACTTATAATCATAATAATTAATTGTACTGTTATGCTGTAAACGCTGATCCTTCCCTGCAAAATAATTGATTAAAATCAACAAAACGTAAGATTCTTGACTTTTATTCATCAAGTACTTGTCCATGGAAATGTAAGTTTGGTTCACAAAGATAACATCAAATATTAGGAGGTTTTGAAAGGTTAAGCATTAGCACCTAATGTTATATTAAAACAACACCCCAGGGTCCAACCTTCTGGATCCTAAAACTTTCTGGGTCAGTAACAATAGCCAGCTTGAACAAAGGGGAAGCTTCCGTTAACACGAGTTGCCTTGTGCTAACCTCTCCGGTCCCCCGCAGCTAAGGTGGAGAGAGGCACCGGGTGTAAAAAGGGGGTGTGACTCGCGGAAGCTAGGAAGTGAATTTGCCCAGATGAATTCCCCTATTACCAGCCTTTAGTCGGAACAGTCCCACATAGTTACGGGTAATACCCAAACTCCGGGAACAGTTCAATAGACCCTGTTAGCAGGTAGGCTGCAGTGAGGGCTTGTCACGCACCTTGTGATTACCTTGCTGATCTAGGAAAGCAAACAATATCTTGGATTGTATTATAGTTTTTCTTTTACATTTTATTGCCGGATGTAACTGGTACCCTGTGTACATAATTTAGTTCCACCACATGTGGTGCAAACAACAATAAACTCTGAATACTACAAAAAAGAGCAAGAATTATCCATAAGCCAAGGGTACCATTTTTTGTTTTTTATTTTAAAGAAGTATTTGGACACCCAGATAATAAACCATTGCAATAGTCCAGTCTAGACCTGCCAATTGCATGAACCAGTTTTTCTGCATTATTTTTAGATCAGATGTTTCTTATTTTAGTGATATTACGCAGGTGGAAGAAGGAGGTTCTAGTAACGTTTTTAATGTGGGGGATAAAAGACATGTCCTGATCAAAAACACCACCAATATTTTTAACATTAGAACTGGAGGCAGATTAATGCCATCTAAGTAGGGTGAAAGACTGAAAAATTAATTCCTAAGATGTTCAGGTCCAAAAACTAACTCAGTCTTGTCTGTGTTCAAGATCAGAAAATTTAGGGTCATCTATATTTTTATGTCTTTAAAACATGCTTGTAGTCTAAGTAGCTGATTGGATTTATTCATGGACAAATATAATTGTGTATCAAGTTTAAAAATAAATGTTTTTTTTTCTGAGGTAGTACCTATTTCATGACCACTAGATGCCCCCATGAAAAAAAAAAAAGACCAGCCGCCGCTGACTAGCATACTGTCTGGTGCAGATCAAAGTCAAAGTCAACTTTATTGTCAGAACTGTAATATGTACAGGACATACACAGGACCAAAATTGCGTTTCTCTCAGTCCCTCGGTGCAACAGTAACCATCTAAACACTAAACACTAAAACATTTAACACTAGAAGTCCCAGAGAAGGGTCATTCAACATTTCTACCTTTGGAACCCAGAGACGGGTCGAGTGACCCGAAGGATTTTAGCTAACATCCTATAATGAGCTGTTAACAGGCGCTTTTGTTTTGTAAATAAGGCCATTACTGGCGCACCACAGGAGGGGGCACACTAATTTGACTAAGGCTGCGCTTTTTTGCGCAAGTGAACTTGGCTTCTAAATCCCCCGGTCCCTTTCAGTGGGCTACATATGTTGGTCCGTCACTTGACCTCAGGTCATGTGACCTATGTCGGTCCGTCAGTTGACTTCATGTCGTGTGACCTGTGTCGTTTTGTCAGTTGACCTCAGGTCATAAGACCTGTGTTGGTCCGTCACTTGACCTCAGGTCCTGTGACCTGTGTCGGTCCGTCAGTTGACCTCAGGTCATGTGACCTGTGTCGGTCCGTCAGTTGACTTCATGTCATGTGACCTGTGTCGTTGTGTCAGTTGACCTCAGGTCATGTGACCTGTGTTGGTACGTCAGTTGACCTCATGCCGTGTGACCTGTGTCGGTCCATCAGTTGACTTCATGTCATGTGACCTGTGTCGTTGTGTCAGTTGACCTCAGGTCATGTGACCTGTGTTGGTACGTCAGTTGACCTCATGCCGTGTGACCTGTGTCGGTCCGTCAGTTGACCTCAGGTCATGTGACCTATGTCAGTCCATCAGTTGACCTCAGGTCATGTGACCTGTGTCGGTCCGTCAGTTGACTTCATGTCGTGTGACCTGTGTCGTTTTGTCAGTTGACCTCAGGTCATGTGACCTGTGTTGGTACGTCAGTTGACCTCATGCCGTGTGACCTGTGTCAGTCCGTCAGTTGACCTCAGGTCATGTGACCTATGTCAGTCCATCAGTTGACCTTAGGTCATGTGACCTGTGTTGGTCCGTCAGTTGACTTCATGTCGTGTGACCTGTGTCATTTTGTCAGTTGACCTCAGATCATGTGACCTGTGTTGGTCCTTCACTTGTATTCAGGTCTGTGTTGGTCCTTCACTTGACTTCAGGTCATGTTATCTGTGTCGGTCCCTCAGTTGAACTCATGTTGTGTGACCTGTGTTGGTCCGTCAGTTGACCTCATGCCATGTGACCTGTGTCGGTCCGTCACTTGACCTCAGGTCATGTGACCTGTGTCGGTCAGTCAGTTGACCTCAGGTCATGTGACCTGTGTCGGTCCGTCAGTTGACCTCAGGTCATGTGACCTGTGTCGGTACGTCAGTTGACCTCATGCCGTGTGACCTGTGTCGGTCCGTCAGTTGACCTCATGTCGAGTGACCAGTGTCGGTCCATCAGTTGACTTCATGTCGTGTGACCTATGTCGGTCCGTCAGTTGACCTCAGGTCATGTGACCTGTGTCGGTCAGTCAGTTGACCTCAGGTCATGTGACCTGTGTCGGTCCGTCAGTTGACCTCAGGTCATGTGACCTGTGTCGGTCCGTCAGTTGACCTCATGTCGTGTGACCTGTGTCGGTCCGTCAGTTGACCTCAGGTCATGTGACCTGTGTCGGTACGTCAGTTGACCTCATGCCGTGTGACCTGTGTCGGTACGTCAGTTGACCTCATGCCGTGTGACCTGTGTCGGTCCGTCAGTTGAACTCATGTCGAGTGACCAGTGTCGTTCCATCAGTTGACTTCATGTTGTGTGACCTATGTCGGTCCGTCAGTTGACCTCAGGTCAAGTGACCCGTGTTGGTCCGTCAGTTGACCTCATGTCGTGTGACCAGTGTCGGTCCGTCAGTTGACTTCATGTCATGTGACTTGTGTCGTTTTGTCAGTTGACCTCAGGTCATGTGACCTGTGTTGGTCCGTCACTTGACCTCAGGTCATGTGACCTGTGTCGGTCCGTCACTTGATCTCATGTCATGTGACCTGTGTCGGTCTGTCAGTTGACTTCATGTCGTGTGACCTGTGTTGGTCTGTCACTTGACCTCAGGTCATGTGACCTGTGTTAGTCCGTCACTTGACCTCAGGTCATGTGACCTTTGTCGGTCCGTCAGTTGACCTCATGTCATGTGACCTATATCGGTCCGTCAGTTGACTTTATGTTATGTGACCTGTGCCTGTCCGTCAGGTGACGGACAACAATAGGTCAAGCATGTTTTAGAACACAACAATGGGCCACCTGCATGTGCCGGCACACACCGTATATACATGTGCCAAGGACAAGGAGAGAGACAGTACTTGTAAGCAAAATAATTTATTTGACAGAATCCAAAAAAGCTAAGTCTGGTCCTCTGGACATTCAAATGAATGAATGTCCAGAGGACCAGACTTAGCTTTTTTGGATTTTTCTACCTGGATTATTGAGCATGCATCAGGTTATTTGACAGAACATCAAAGTTACAGGATAGGTAGCACAGCAGAATAAGACAATTTTATGCATAAAATTGTTCTGGAGCAGACAAAGCTTTCCATTCAGTGGATGTCCCAAAATGTTCAACTGTGAGATAACTTCAGGGTCTGTTATGTGTGAATTCAGGTCAGGGCCTCTCTTCTGACTAAGGGGGGAAGTGCAAGCAGAGTCTTACTTACCTGGTGGAAACATTGGAATGCAGTTTGTGCAGTCTGGTGTGGTGGGGGTGTCTGAGTTGTGTGCACGCATATTTATAACAAAAGGCAGTTAATGGCCCACTAATGTGGACCCACTAATGGCCCACTAATGGATGGTTTGGACTAAGGGTCTTTTGACCCTCTTTCAGGACTTCTGGGGGGAGGTCGAAAATCCTGGGACTTCTAATGTTAATAAACATAAGCATAAAATAGTAAAAAAAGTGTAACACTGTCCTGAGTTTTTTCATAATAGTATAAAAGTATGAAAATTTACACCAACACTGAAACACCAAACACCCCTAAAACACCAAACACCCAATGAACATAAGCATAAAATGAAATAATAAAAGTGTAATACTGTCCTGAGTTTTTGCATAGTAGTATAAAAAGTATAAAACGTATATCTATAAAATAAACTGAAGTTTCTAGCGTTGACATTTGCAAAGAGTGGCACAGCAGCATATAAGTTAATGTACACAGTATATGTATGAGGTAGTTGATGTTGGTATAGAGGCAAAGTGGCATATGAAGTAAGGCACATAAGGCACATTTGGCATCCTTAGATAAGGCTAGTCAGAGAATGCTGTATATGTATCTGCAGTAGTGTAGATAAAAGTAGTGTAAATGTAAACAGTAATAATAAATGTAAAGCAGTATTAATAAATGTAAACAGTGAATGTAAACAGTAGTATGACTATAGGCAGTAATGTAATACAAACATTAGTGCAAATATGAGAAGTAGTGCAAACTGAATGAGCACATGACCGAGAGTTTAGTGAATAACCCGTTTGATGACACAGAGTCCAGTGTTAAAATCTTTGTGTTGAGTGATAATGTGTGAGAAAGTTTTTTGTGTTAAGGCAGTTCAAATGGGAGGGGAGGCAGAGCAGGCAGAGTGTTTAGCATTCTGACTGCCTGATGAACAGAGCTGTCTCTCAGTCTGCTGGTTCGAGCCTGGAGACTCCTCAGTCTCCTCCCTGATGGCAGCAGTCTAAAGCGGCTGTGTAGTGGGTGTGTGGGATCACCTGCCATGCAGTGGGCTTTCCGAGTGAGGCGTTTGCTGTGTAAGTCCTGCAGTGAGGGCAAGGAGGTGCCGACGATCTTCTCAGCTGCTCTCACGATGCGCTGGAGGCTCTTGCGGCAGGATGCAGTACATGCACCAAACCACACCGTGATGCAGCTGGTCAGGACACTTTCTATGGCTCCCCTGTAGAAGGTGCACATGATGGAGGTTGAAGCTCCAGCCCTTTTCAGCTTGCGGAGAAAGTAGAGGCGCTGGTGAGCCTTCTTGGCCAGTGCTGCAGTGTTCCTGCTCCAGGACAGGTCCTCTGAGACGTGCACTCCCAGGAACTTGGTGCTGTCCACTCTCTCCACTGCGGTGCTGTTGATGGTCAGAGGGGCATGTTGTGCATCCCTCTTCCTGAAGTCCACGACAATCTCCTTTGTCTTCTCCACGTTGAGAGTGAGATTGTTGTGTCCTCATGACCAAGCTTCAATGAAACATTTGTATAAGCATGCTATGAACCATGCCCTTGCAAGTAAAACTGGGTTAAAAAAAATAAGCTGTCATCGTGTGTGGCTCCTTTAAAATAATGCAAGGATATTTTATATCTAACACTATCCCCATTTTAAACTCTAAGCACTAAAAGATTGTGCAAGACCTGTTTAATTTGTCTACATTTATTTTTAGATAAAATGGAGAAGTGCTATGTGTTGTTATCATTGTACTGTATGTTCCCATACAATGATGAAATTAGTTCATTTAACCCATCACACATAAGATACACCCAGGTGGAGCAGTGGGCAGCTATGTAAGTGTCCCGAGAGCAATTGTGGTGGCTGTCTTGCTCAAGGACACCACAACGTGGGCATGGTGGGGAGTCGAACTGTGACTTTCTGGTCACAAGTTGTCTGCCCTACCTCTACACCATCTCGGCCCCCAGTTTACACGACCTGTTGGAATAATTTTTTTCCTGTTTGGTAGCAAAATATCTAATATATGAAACACTTCTTGAATTTTATTAAAACATTAATCAATTTAGGAAATCATTGGGTATTCGTCGGTGTATAATACGCTCTGGTGTATAATACGCTCTGGTGTATAATACGCTCTGGTGTATAATACGCTTTGGCCAATTTTTGGAAATAAATCAGAAAAAAACGTAGATAATACGCTTCGGTGTATAATACAAGCTGCCGTGACAGTCTTTTTTATGGCCACTAGATGGCGCCAAACCCATTGAAACTGTAGTGACACAACCGTGACCTCAGAAACACTTCTCTGATCGCTCTCAGTAATGTAATTTTTGGGAGTTATTCCTGAAGGGACAGTAATACTTTTATTACTTTTAATTTGAATCAAACATTACAAATTGTCAGAAAGATAAAGTGTTAGTTTCAGATGTCAGCATTTTATGATAAAAACTGATCTTAACACTACACACAACACTGTTAACCTGTTGGTTTGGTTAAAACAACGTCATTAAAGCGTCACATATGGGACCTATGTTAATGATAATAGCAAAAACAGATATTATTCATCTGATTATTAATTAGGACAAAAACAAAAGTCTCTTCTGAGGAGATTGTCCTGAGCTCAAACTAAAATGAGATAAACAGTGTCACTGAATCTTCACTGCAGGTTTGAGAAGAGAAATCCTTCATGAATAACATTTTGGAATAACATTTGCTATTCAGCATGAATTTAAACAGTTTGAATTAAACAGTCTTGATGACTATCAAACATTGGATTCAATAATGCTTATACAAGTAACACAAGGTTATTCATTTGATGACATTTGAACTAACAAAAATTAAAAGAAGTCTCTAGATGAATTAATTTGTAATGTACAGCTGAATTTAATTAAAATAAAACTACCTGCAGCTTAAATTCTGCAGTATACGAATTTCTTTTTGGCGTCATTTTCTCTCTTTGTTCTCGAATGTGTAGTTCTTGATTTCTCCTGCTCTCTCTTAGGGATTTGGCGGGGGGTGATGGGTTTTATAGAATACACGAATAACAGGATACGCCTCCAGCTACAGGTAAACAGACTACAGGGCGCATTAGCGCCCATAGTGGCCGAAACTGGTACTGCACCATTTTTGGCCAAAATGAAAACGGCGAATCAGAGCTAAAAATGGGTCTAAAAATATGGGAAAAAATCCATAGATAATACGCCTCGGTGTATAATACGCAGGATATTCAAATGAGCAATAAAAGTGCGTATTATACATCGGAGAATACGGTACATTTACAACCTACTAGCACTTAAATCAACCCAAAACAGTATGGCTACCTCAGCCAACAGACCTTAGAAAACACAAAAATAGCCTTAACTTTTCAATTTTTAAGACCATTGAGCTAAAATGTCTATGGTAGTTACCAGTGGCGGCTCGTGACATTTTCACCAGGGGGGGCTATACAAGGAATCCTCGAGTTACGTCAGGGATCCGGACCTACGAGTGTGACTTAGGTCGATTCTGCCGTATCTCGCGGACCAAAAACATGTGCCTGTCGTAGGTCCGCATTTCTGACGTAGGTCGCGGCTATACCGTTAACGGAGCGACGCACACACATTTAACGGCATGAGACTGAACAAGCGGACATCCTGTGCCATAAACATGCACAGAACTTTATTTACAAACACTTACATAACACATTATACCACACATTCATCCATAAACACACAAAACCAGTACAGCATGTACTGTACAGGTACAGTACTGTAATGTTTTTTCCAGCACAGACAAAGCATACAAAATACTGTACAGTACAAATCTCTTCCTGAACAGTTCTCAGCCATAATCTGCAAATGAGTTCAACCATGAAACATGAACACTTCTCTTTGAGCAGGAGCTGTTAACATCAAAATCCAGCAAATCAGCAGGAACTCCCATCCATTCATCCATCCATCCATCCATCCATCCATCCACAGCAGCAGCAGCACCAGCTTATTGACATGAATCAGCACCAAATCAGCCGAAAATCACATCCATGCAACCATCATGTTTTTGAAACCAGTGCAGTCCATGTGGTGTTTGTGTTTGTGTGCAGTCCATGTGCATGAAAAAGTCCATGAACTCTAAAAAAAGCTAGAAGCAGCAGAAAAAGGAAACAAGGAAACAAAATGTCCTTACTTTGACTGAAGTGTAGGTAGACACTGATGTTTTTCTCAAGTTCAAACCTGGATCAGATGGAACTGCTTAGCCAGTGCTCAACCATGAATGATGGGAGCATTTTAGGCCAGGTGTGGGCTCAGTGGTGTGGTCCTGATGTGAGCAGTTCTGTCCATCAGAACAGGTGTTTTTTTGTTTGTTTTTGCAGCAGTCATACATGCAGAAGGTGTTGACACAGGTGATGGATGGAGGCAGATGGAAGGACACCAGAGACAGGCAGGACTGATGTCCTGGACGACAGAGGCAGGACAGAGTGGACACACGTCCATCCATGAGGAAAGTCCACGATGTGAGCTGTGAAGAAATAACAACAACACAAAAGTGAAAGACTATTATTGAAAGACTATTGAAAGACTGTTCAGTACAGCAGGACAGATTCTCTCTCCCTAAAGAGCCAGACATGGACTCAAAAACTTTGAAAACCAACTTCTTCTGAACTTGAACAAGAAATTCTTGCTGCAATATTAAAATGTGTCAGTTCATGGGATGTTAGGAGACAAGAGATTTCTCCAAATGTCTCGACACTCAGGTCCAAGTTTTGAAAATGTTGTCAGGAAGTTAAAGTATTGTTCATTGTTGATCCATTACAAGATTGACTAGACAATATTTTAACTAGAGTTGATGACAAACGAGTTGAAGTGATCTATTCCTTTGTTAGTTGTGTCTAATGCTCCTTTTTTCAAACAGACAACTTTTACTTAAATGTGTTTACTGCAGTTAAAATGACACATTGGTTTTATTTTGTGTTAAATAAAAACTTTCAAAGGTATAATCATTCCTCTTTCTTATTTTGCTTAATTGTATTTAACTCATCACTGAAATTCTGACACACAGAATCAAAAGTCAAAGTCAAAGTCAAAGTCAACTTTATTGTCAGATCTGCAATATGTACTGTACAGGACATACACAGGACCGAAATTGCGTTTCTCTCAGTCCCTCGGTGCAACAGTAAACATCTAAACATTGAAACACTGAAACATATAATAATAGACATAAGCATAAAATAGTAAAACTAACACTGTCCTGAGTTTTTTTTTTTTTTGCATAGCGGTGCAAGAGCATGAAAATCCACACCAACTCTAAAACTAAAACATTAAACATTTAATGAACATAATACTGTCCTGAGTTTTTGCATACTAGCACAAAAAAAGAGTATAAAAAGTATAACTAAAATAAACTAAAGGTTTCTAGCATTGACATTTGCAAAGTGGCAAAGCAGCGTATGAGTCAATGTACACAGTATATGTATGAGGTAGTAGTTGATGTTGTTATAGAGGCAAAAAGTGGCATATGCAGTAAGGCACATTGGGCATCCCTAAATAAGACCGTTCAGAGCACACTGTATATGTACCAGCAGTGGTGTAGATATTAGAGTAGTGTAAATAAATGTAAACAGTAGTAATTACATGTAAGCAGTAGTAATAAAAGTAAACAGTATTAATAAATGTAAACAGAGAATGTAAACAGTATTATGATTATAGGCAGTGATGTAATACAGACATTAGTGCAAGTATGAGAAGTAGTGCAAACTGTATGAGCACATGACCGAGAGTTTAGTGAAAAACTTTGTGTTGAGTGATAATGTGTGAGAAAGTTTTAGTGTTAAGGCAGTTCAAATGGGAGGGGGGGCAGAGCAGGCAGAGTGTTTAGCATTCTGACTGCCTGATGAACAGAGCTGTCTCTCAGTCTGCTGGTTCGAGCCTGGAGACTCCTCAGTCTCCTCCCTGATGGCAGCAGTCTGAAGCAGCTGTGTAGTGGGTGTGTGGGATCACCTGCCATGCGGTGGGCTTTCCGAGTGAGGCGTTTGCTGTGTAAGTCCTGCAGTGAGGGCAAGGAGGTGCCCACGATCTTCTCAGCTGCTCTCACAATGCGCTGGAGGCTCTTGCGGCAGGATGCAGTACATGCACCAAACCACACAGTGATGCAGCTGGTCAGGACACTTTCTATGGCACCTCTGTAGAAGGTGCTCATGATGGGGGTTGAAGCTCCAGCCCTTTTCAGCTTGCGGAGAAAGTAGAGACGCTGGTGAGCCTTCTTTGCCAGTGCTGCAGTGTTCCTGCTCCAGGACAGGTCCTTTGAGACGTGCACTCCCAGGAACTTGGTGCTGTCTACTCTCTCCACTGCGGTGCTGTTGATGGTCAGAGGGGCATGTTGGGCATCCCTCTTCCTGAAGTCCACAACAATCTCCTTTGTCTTCTCCACGTTGAGAGTGAGATTGTTGTGTCCGCACCACAAGGCCAGGCGGCTCACCTCGTTCCTGTAGTCCGTCTCATCGTTGTTGCTGATGAGACCCACCACTGTTGTGTCGTCCGCAAACTTGATGAAGTGGTTGGAGCTGTACGATGGTGTGCAGTCGTGTGTTAGCAGGGTGAATAGAAGGGGGCTCAGCACACATCCTTGTGGGGCCCCTGTGTTCAATGTGATGGTGCTAGATGTGTTACTCCCGACCCGCACTGTCTGTGGTCTCCCGGTCAGGAAGTCTAGCAGCCAGTTACACATTGAGGTGTTCAGCCCCAGACTGTCCAGTTTAAGGATGAGCTGTTGGGGGATGATGGTGTTAAATGCCGAGCTGAAGTCGATGAACAACATTCTAACATAGGAGTCCTTCGTGTCCAGATGTGTGAGAGCTGTGTGAAGGGCAGAGGAGATGGCATCGTCGGTTGAGCGATTAGGTCGGTATGCAAATTGGAAGGGATCCAGGGAGTCAGGGAGGACAGATGTGATGCTTTTCATGACTAGCCGTTCAAAGCACTTCATCAGGATGGGGGTGAGTGCTACTGGGCGATAGTCATTGAGGCATGCGGGCGTTGCCTTCTTTGGGACAGGGATGATGGTGGTGGCTTTGAAACAGGTGGGGACGATGGCCTGGCTCAGTGAGATGTTAAAGATGTCCGTGAAGACCGCTGCGAGTTCCCCTGCACAGTCCTTCAGCACGCGACCAGGTATGTTGTCAGGACCAGAGGCCTTCCGGGCGTTAATCTTGATGAATGATCGCCTTACGCTGTCTGAGGACAGCGTCAGCACCTGGCCATCAGGAGAGGGGGGGAGTTTATGTGCTGGTGTGCCGTTACTTGCCTCGAACCGAGCAAAGAACTCATTCAGTTCATTCAGCGCAGAGGCTGAGCTGTCACAGGTCTGTGGGGGTGGTTTGTAGTTTGTGATGGTCTGTATACCCTGCCACAGACTGCGTGTATCCCTGCTGTCCTTGAAACGGTGAGCTATTTTCCCAGAATACTGCTTCTTTGCCTTTCTGATGCCCCGGTCCAGGTTGTTTCTGGCTACCCTCAGGCCCACCTGATCTCCCGCTTTGAAGGCAGCATTCCTGGCTTTCATGTCCAAGTGTGAACTGTGTCACAGAGTAAACACAATAAAAACATGCATTATCTGCAGCATTGTTCATTAAAATGGCTCAACACTACTGTAGGGATATAGCACCCTCATGTCCGTATGGGATGTGGGCCTCTCCAAATCTCTCTGAAACTCTCAGTGTTACACCTTCTTGAAGCCCTCAAGGAGACGAGTGGATACTATTTTGGTTAACAATTATTATGAATTAATGGACACCAATTAATCAGATTGATTTTTCTTTTTAATGTACGTTTATTCAGAATTGATCTACAGTATATTTTTGTCATGTAATGATGATTTACTAAGCTGATATATTTTAAATATGCCAAAGTTAAGAGAACACCTCAGAATGATCTTGCTCTAAACTTTCTGCTCTGTGCAGAATAACTGTCTTAAAGTTGACTGAACAATCCGTCGTATTTGTTTGAAGTGTTTTTGGAATGAAGGAAAAGTGCTAGACATAGCTTGCTTTCTGTCTCCCGTCCTTTCTAAAAACAATGAATCTGTTCTCAAAACAAATTACATGGCTTGTTCACATGCACCTGCATCGTCTGACGCATGTTTCTCTTTGTACTGTCTACCCTATCATCTGTCACTCAAACTCACTCACTTGCAAAGTCACACCCTCTCTAGGGGTACGACAACCAATCAGCAGGAAGTATGTGACTAAGTCACACCCCCTTCTTAAAGGGACACTTCCTGTTGATTTTTTAGTGCTTTGGGGGAGAACTAACTGACAACTTGCTTCTC
Organism: Garcialebias charrua; assembly: GCA_038048925.1. Taxonomy (NCBI): domain Eukaryota; kingdom Metazoa; phylum Chordata; class Actinopteri; order Cyprinodontiformes; family Rivulidae; genus Garcialebias; species Garcialebias charrua. Next base: position 23,103 of record JBBPBX010020591.1, on the reverse strand, counting down.
TCCTCTGGGAAAGCTGGAGACGTTCCGGTCATATGTCAACTAGACCCACGTTTCAGCTGGAATCACAGTAAAGCCTTACTGTGATCCTTTCACTCATTTCTGAAAGAATTTGTTTTCTGAAGTTTATTTTGAAAATCCGTCAGTGCGATTGGGGTCTGTTCCTGCCGGTGAAAGCGTGCTCCCGCTCGTCTGATCCAGATATACACACACAAAGTCATCTGGACGTTCACTGGACAACACAGTCCGTTAGTGTCCACAAGCTTCTCAGCCCTCACCTCCTCTTGACGTCTCGTCACCAGGTAAAGAGGCTTGTTTGTATGCTGCACGTGTCGGAAGTACAGCTGGACCTGTTTGGGAAAGGCATGCCACCCTGGTTGTTTCAAAATAATCAACTTCAGTTAACTTAGCTTTCATCTTCTTCCTCCTATTTCTTATTTTTCATTTCATGAGCTATTAATCTGTCAAGTAAATGTGCCAACAGTTTAAGTTTAAACTGTCTGTTTGTTTTAATTTGAATTATTGTCAACGTAGTTATTAAATCAGAGCTAATATCGATACAAATGTTTAATGTAATTTTTGTGATAGTTTCAATAAAAGGTCTATTTTCTGGTAGACCAACATAAGTTGAAGTCTCTTGTGAAATTACATTTTTGTCTAATTACAGTTAAAGCAATTTAGTACCGGAAAAAGGAAGAACTCGCAAATTGGTGGCAAGTTTGTGCAGATTAAAGTCTGCTCAGACCTGCGCATCTAAAAATATAGGTAAGTCAGTAAACTGACCAGTAAGTCCTATATCTCTACAATAATGGTGGTCCAGTAAGTGTTTAAATACCTTACCCCACGTTATTCGTTACATATTGGTGGCCACGTACAGGTCTTCTGAAAGATTGAATTGATGTTTCTGTGCTCATAACTTGTTGGCATATAGTTTTTATCCTGTTGTGGACTTGTAGAATAGTTCTGGCTGGTGAGTGTCGGAGATTGCTAATCGTGGCATTGACTGGTGCGTTTCCCGTTAGAATTATTTTGTCTTTCACATTTCAACGTATGTTTGAAGCTGCGGATGAATGAATGTTTGTGGTTGGGAGACTATTCAAACCGTGTCGCAAACAAAAGCGTGCATTTGTCATTTTGTGACCGCCGTGTCACGTTCTCTGCTTCTTTTTATTACATCTGTGGATTGCTGTTGAAGGTCTGTTTCACACATTTGCTGCTCCATTTTACCTAAATCTGTTACAACGTGTTTGGCTGAGGTTCGGGTGAAACCCACTCAGCTTTGGACCGGGATCAGGTTCCGAGTGACGTAAAGTCCGTTGTTGTCAACAGTTAGCGTGCTGCCTTCTCTGGAAGGCGTGGGGGTAGCCTGGATGTGATTGGGCTCGTTAGCAGTATTTTCTGTGGTGTATTCTACGTTTATTTTGTGAAAAAAGTGTCCAAAACTTTGGGTCGAGCTAACGTTAGCGGTACCGTGGCATTCGGCTACACAGGCGCTGTGATTGGTCAATTGTGTGTCGTGTTCAAAAAAGTTGGTTCTGTAGACTGCTGGTTGTCAGATATTCATTTTTGCACACATTTCTGACAGTTTATCTGTATTGTTCATTCTATGCACGTAATATCGTCGAAGACTGGCTTTACCGCGGTGTTTTGCGATATTTATGACTGTTTTAGAACGTTAAAAAGTCCGTTCCTCGCTAAAGTTCGACTGACCGCAGGTCGTCAGGTTTGGAAGACTCAATTTCCCATGAACACTTGGAATTTAGAACTGCATGTTCTGTCTTCGCTGTGATTGGTCGATTGCGCTGTAAGTGTTGACGCTTGAGGGGGTGAGGAGCTCACTCCTCGTCAACTTTCACTTCAGCTGCTTGTCCCAGACAAGTTTCCATGCTTGTTTGTCCGTTACTGTCATTGAAAAGACTGTTTCAACGCGGTGTTTTTGAGATTTTAGTGGATGTATGAGTAAGTTGTTCAGAGGCTACCGATCGCCATGTGACCGAGTCATGTGACACCGGGAACTACAACTGCTTTATGAGGACCGACCTTTTTTCTTTTAAACGCAGTTTAAAAAGTTTCACAGTTCAACCGATTTTGCTCACATAATTTCGTTTTTGTGAGACTGGGGTTCTAGAGTTTTGTCACGTAAGGGCTCTAGATTTTTCTGATTGCTGTTTTTGATCCGTTGTTAGACGTCTGTGAATGTTTAGCAGCTCACGGCTGCGCTCACAGGCGACAACAGCGCCTCTATTGCGGTCAGATAGAGAAATTGCAGTCGCTGTGATAAACTTATCCAGCGTGGCACACCCATCTGCTGGTTACTTTAGAAGACGTAGTCTTCCTGTAATTTGTACATGTTGAACGTTCCTGTTTTAAACGGGGAACAATTTGAAATATTGTACTCACAGCATCCTTTAATTTGATTTTCGCAGAAAATCAAATGTTGATGGCAGAGCAGTTACACAGAATTAATACAGACATGTCTGCATTTTGATAAAACTTGACACTTTTATCTTAGGTTCTGTGCAAAATAAGCTGTCTGTCCCTGTTTGTTTTAAACTGCAAGTTTAAAATAACACATGCGGCATCTTTTGTTTTGATTTTCACAAAAATCTTACAACGACAGCCGATTTTGTTTGACCTTGTCACAGGTTGACAAATTAATAAAAATCACTGATTTTTATTTCATCTAACATCTTGGATGTTTTCTGAGCAGCTCATACACTTTGCATATTTGCACACTGCGAAATAAGACCCACTTTACTTGATTTTTCACAGAAAATCAGTACAAAGATGGACGTTCAAACAGGTGAACCACCTGAGGGGGCCTCTTCTATCAAACCTAGATGGATGCGTGGGAGCCGTGTGTCTCTTGCCCATGCTTATCGCAAAGTGGGAGAATCTGCTTCATCGAATGCTAATTACTTAGCTGCGGTGGACGTCCATCAGGATAAGTGGGAAAGTCCCCTGTCGTTCTACGACAGGCTCCTCTCAGCCTACTCCGGGGGCAAAACTGTCCCTGGACTAGAGGAAGATGAGGAGTTTAAAAGTCTTTTCATTAAGAATCGTATGCCTTTTCAACAGAAATGTGTTCGTTTCAAGGTTGATTGCAAAAAAGATACCATGGAAATGATAAAACAATACGCTGCGACAGTTTTTGTGGAAGAGATACAACCTAGAATACCATTAGAGGTTTGTCCAGGTCAAAAGGTCACATCCCACTCGCAGACAATAGAAGAGGTTCCCTCTCCTACAGAGTGCGAGAGTAAACAGGATTGTCATGGTAACAAACAACAGATCAGTTCCACGAGCTGGACCAGTGACTCAGATCGGTTCACAGGGTGTTCTGCTCCCTCTGCGCCTCAGGTTGAAAACCCTGGGATGAGCAATGGACCACAAAAGGTAGGTGTTCGCTCTCTAGGTGAACCAAGATGGTTCAGATCGAACCAGAAAGGTTTTGACCTAGGCCTCACAGTGGGTGAACTTCGAGAGAAGTTGATGTCTGGGGGCCGTGACCCATTGAAAAATGGTCTGTCCCAACAAGTACCCCCGAGAAGCGGCCCTCCTGCCCCTGCACCTCGAACTGCACAGTTCGAGACATGCAGAGTCGCATAAGCTCCAGATTAAGGAAACGACGCCTCCGCGTGCAGAAGTGACTGCGGTTGTAAGTTGTTTGTCAAATGAGTTGAATGTTACAGTGGTTGACCAAGCTGACACAACGTATGACGTTGTCCTTGATGATAACACAAACAATGTTGTTCATCCTGATGAAGCGATGCGCAACACTGACTTTCGCAACGACTCGGTGCACACTGTTGACGACAACAACGTCAACATTGACAATGATGCTGACAGCAAACAAATTGCTGATGATCAGCGTCCTGAAGGTCATGAGGCTGACAGCCATCATGATGCTGACAGCGACAAAGATTACACAGACAGAGTCACACGTAAACAGAAGCGTGTGCTTAAACCTAGACGGTTTCTGTGTAGATTTATGAGAATGGGGCCCGCTAAGAAAGCTTACCTGCCACTCAGACTGGAAGGGGTCTTCGCGCGAGAAGCACTCCTGGATAGCGGCTCAGATGTGTCTGTCATGTCAGCCGAGCTGTTTGAGAGGCTACGGACCGCCGCTAACAGTGTTGACAGAGAAATACCCCTGACAGAATTTGCTATAGAGTTGCGGGGACTCTCAGAAATGGGTACAACCCTGACAGCTATTGCCATGGTTCACATGCAGATTGGCGAGACGACAATTTACCATCCGGTACATGTGTCTACGGTGGACTCCATCCCATTTCTGGTCGGCCAAGATTTTATAAATCGCTTTGAAACGATTATAGATTATGACAGTCATACGATGTAGGCCACAGTGAGCAGTCCACTGCCAATCGGGGTGCCTCCCCAAGGTCAGGACACTGACTGTCTAACAACAGGTACCGCTGAGGTCACATGGGATTCCCCAACCGAGACCACAAGCCCGGTAAGTGAACCTTCAAATACAGGTGAGACAGAGGAGACTCAACAATTGGACCAGACTCTGGCCCATCACGAGGACCTCTTCCGCGAGCTGACACCTTCAGCACTCACTGAACACTGCCTACCACAGGTAGGAGAAGGTGTGGAGATCCAAGGGTCCCGCACCGATGACGCTGTGCTGTCCTATGGGACAGGTAATTCGGCATACGGCCATGATTGCAGTGAAGTCTTGGTTCAAGGACATCCGAGTCCTGAAAGTGTCAGTCTACAACACGCTGACAGTCACTTGGACTCCATTGTTACTGATTTTGAGGACCCCTCCTCAAACAAAATGGGGGCAGACTCACACTTCCTACCACGGGTAGAGGACGGTGTAGAGATCCAAGGATCACACACCGAGAACGCTGTGCTGTCCTCTGGGACAGGTAATTCGGCTGTCAGCCAAGCTTTCAATGAAACCTTGGTTCAAGAGCATTTGTATCTAGAACTACTCAGAGATGACATAATAATAATAATAATAATAATAATAATAATAATAATAATAATAATAAATTCAATTTATACCGCACTTTTCATTAATAAAAATCTCAAAGTGCTACAACAATAAAAACAAGTGATAAAATCAAATAAAATCAATAATGGTATTAACTAAGATTAAAAACAGAATCATGTGGAGGCAGAATAGGCCTGCTTAAAAAAATAAATAAATAAATAAATAAAACAAGTGATAAAATCAAGTAAAATCTATAATACTATCAACCAAGATCAAAGATAAAATCATGCGGGGGCAGAATAGGCTTGCTTAAAAAGAAAAGTCTTTAAACCGCTTTTAAAGTCAACCAGTGACTGTGGAGCTCTCAGGTCGTCAGGGAGGGAGTTCCATAGGCGGGGGGCAGCCACACAGAATGCCCTGTCTCCCATGGTCCTTAATTTGGTTCGTGGAATGTGAAGTAGATTACTGTTCTGTGATCGTAGAGACCGGGTGGATGAATATGGTGCAAGAATGTCCTTTAGATAGTCAGGTGAAGTTCCATGTAAGCATTGATGTGTAATGAGAGCAGTTTTGTATTGAATTCTGTAGGTGACAGGAAGCCAATGGAGGTTATGAAGAATGGGTGTAATATGTTCAAATTTACGAGCTCTCAATAAAATCCTTGCTGCACTGTTTTGAATATATTGAAGTTTCTGAAGGTTTTTGCCAGGGATTCCAATAAACAGGGAGTTGCAGTAGTCGAGCCTGGAGGAGACAAAGGCATGGACGAGCTTCTCAGCATCAGGAAAAGTCAGAGATGGGCGAAGTCTGGAGATGTTTCGAAGATGGAAGAAGCAAGTTTTAAACAGATGCTTAATGTGATTTTCAAATGTAAGATGAGAGTCCATTTTTATTCCAAGATTTGTAACAGAGGTGGAGAGGGGGATGTCTTGACCAGAGAAGGAGATTGTTGTTAAAGTTGATGTTTGTATCTGGTGAGGGGTGCCAATCATTATGGCCTCAGTCTTGGAGCAGTTTAATTGAAGAAAGTTCTGATTCATCCATGCCCTTATTTCCTCCAGGCAGGCAGAGAGGGCAGTGAGTGAAGATGGAGATGGGGATGATGAGGATGATCCAGTCCTGATGTAAAGCTGTGTGTCGTCGGCATAGCAGTGAAAAGAAATGTTGAACTGATTAATAATTTGACCTAAAGGCAACATGTAAAGGGAAAACAGCAGGGGCCCCAGAACTGACCCTTGAGGGACACCACAGGAGACACCGACTGTCCTGGGAAGTGGCATTGCCAAGACTAATGCATTCCAGCCTATCAGAGAGGAAAGATTTGAACCAGTCCAGGACAGTGTCACAGAGACCGATCTCCACATGAAGACACATGGAGGTAGTTCTTATTGACTCAAAGAGCACCTCTTCAGTCATGAAGTGGGTAGACACACGCCACAACGACAGTGACCCGTCGCAGTCTGACCAGTCGGACACACTTGCGACTGCGCCAACAGTTGTGACACACTTGAATTACGCAGAAAGAGGTAAACGTACAGAGACACGTTGGCCGAAACCTAAGAAGTTCCTGCGTACTGTCTACTCTAAGCTGCGCAAACAGCATAAACTAAACAATGGCATCCTAACTCGTGCCCATGGACGGACGTCCACACCTGTGCGCGTGGTCCCCCATGACCACAGGGGGGTGATGTTAGGTCATGCCCACGTCAAGGACAAAGATTTCAATAACCCCACAAACGACAAAGATCTCGCAAACTCACAGACTTCATGGGAAAACAAGGTCGTCCAAGTACAGGATAGTAAATAAACTCAACAGTTTAAACTATACTAGCTGCGAAAAGAAACCGTTCCAACTAGAACTTAGAAATGCTAAGCATAAAACCCACAACAAAAACTAACCTTAAAGCTCCACTGACATGTTCTTTTAACTTTTCAAAAAATGGCACAACATATATAAATATTAAGATAGACCTCTGACCGTTTTTGCTAAAATAATGTTCAATGAATGAAATTTCCTCTCAAAATATTTTAAATTTAGCGCCGTTTTTTTAGACCATAAATCCGGATTTTCCGGTCACGTGTCAGCATTACCGATTTGACGTCACGTCCGATACTGAACTCTGCTCAAACCGTACATTGAATGGACAAAAATATAAACGCATCCGTCGAATTTAGCCAATTAAAACTACATTTTAGCGATTTGGCTTCAGTTTGGGGAAAAAAAAGTTATTTTGAGTGATGCACAACGAACGGAAAGGTTTATATTCTCCGTGTTGCTTCTGTAAGAGTTATCACGATAGCTCTGCTGCCATCTGGTGCTCAATGTGAAACCTCCCTTGAAAAAAAAAAGCAAAACGGAGAATATAAACCTTTCCGTTCGTTGTGCATCACTCAAAATAACTTTTTTTTCCCCAAACTGAAGCCAAATCGCTAAAATGTAGTTTTAATTGGCTAAATTCGACGGATGCGTTTATATTTTTGTCCATTCAATGTACGGTTTGAGCAGAGTTCAGTATCGGACGTGACGTCAAATCGGTAATGCTGACACGTGACCGGAAAATCCGGATTTATGGTCTAAAAAAACGGCGCTAAATTTAAAATATTTTGAGAGGAAATTTCATTCATTGAACATTATTTTAGCAAAAACGGTCAGAGGTCTATCTTAATATTTATATATGTTGTGCCATTTTTTGAAAAGTTAAAAGAACATGTCAGTGGAGCTTTAACAATCGTTTAAATCTGCAGGATTTAATTGACATCGGTTATAAAGCTAAGAACTGTTTTTCTTGTGTGTGACACGTTGGAATCTGACAACCAGAGTGTGTTTGTCGTAGTGAAACGTTGTTTTTAGTTGCTTAATTGCTACTTTTGTTGTTATTGAAGTTGTTATTGTTTTCTGAACACTGTAATGGACCTACCCAGGGTCAAACTAGGGTCTTTGAACTGTCCAGTGATGACCTTTACTGACCACTCAGTAAAGCAAGACATTTACTACAAAATCATTCATTTAGCTATAATCTGATAAATATAGTCACCAAAAGAGACTATTTCTATCTTTGATTTTATTCTAATGTGATCAAAAGAATAACTTTTGTCATTTTCATGATGTGTGCTTTTAAGCTGTGTCATTCTGTAAGAGTTAAACTGTGTTCACTGCTGTGTTTAAAGGTGAAGCCTTCGGGTCACAGAGACCGGACGGTTTTGTTTAGAAACTCAGAGACAGTCTCATGAGCAGGGCTCCAGCTTTATCTATCTTTTTCCTAAACATTTCTCTCTGCTGCTGCTTGTAACCTTGGGTTTGATAAGACAAATGAACTCCTCGACTGGTCCTTCCTTAAGTACTAGTCTAAGCTTTTGCTAAAGGCTTCAGAGTTGCTGGGAACTTCAAAAAAAGAGATGTGAACTTTCCCAAGGAGCTGAGTACGTTTTGGTCAAGAGCTAACGACCTGCGTCTTCAGCTAAGGACTGATAACAGGCTGTTATGAGTCCACCTCGAACAAGCGTAAGATCAAGAACTTTGTCTATTCCTTCCTGGAATAAGTTTATCTTGAAGTCAGAAGCCTGAAGCTGACATATTCTCTGATGACCAAGCAAAACCAGGAGACGTTGGAGACGTAAACCAGAACCTTGCTTGAAGGTATCGTACTGGTCCCCACAAGGATCCGTGCATCTGAAAGGCTACAAGGTCTTCCCTCTTACCGGGCTGTCGTCAAAAGGTAAAGAGCTGTTTACAAAACGTACCTGGATTTTAGCAGAAGTCGGAGGAGAAGTGTCACTCTGGTATCATGCTCATGATAATTTCTTCTTAAATCTTTCCTCCTACTCTTTCCCCTCTCAATCTAAGCTGGAAACTATTTTTAAGTTAAAGAGCCCACAGACTAAATATGCTTAACATCTAGTATTTATGTCTGTTGTGTTAAATTTAAGTGTGCTGACGTATTTGAATTGAAAGAAAGTGAAATCATGTCAATCAAGTGTAATGGTGTTAATTTAGTTGATTTATTTTAAATAAATGGTAGTGTCGACTGGCATACCAAACTAAGTTAATGTCCATTGTCACTTAATGGCTCTGTTTATTTATCCATCATAAAGATCACAGAAATATTGGGTAAACTGAAAAAGAACAGAATCCGTGAATATTTACTATTCAATCTGAATAAGTAAATTAATTAAGGTAAAGAGGTCAGTATTAATATTGACCTCCTCATTAACCCTTTACATCTGGTGGCCTCGTACGTGGTTCTGAAAGTTTATTGATAAATCTGTGGTCTCAGTCATGAACTGTAACGTCATGTTTGCATAAAAGGATCCAAGTTTTAAACTCTGAGGATAATAATTTTGGCTGGAAGTGTTCAAAGCAGGCAGATTCTGCGTGTTTTTATCATTTGAGGCTGAGGGATTGTTATTCGTTTCAACACTGCAAGCGCTGTTGGAAGCATTCAGGTGAAGTTTTTGTCAGCCGTGGTCTGTGGGAGTTCTGGTTCGGCTTCGACCCAGTTCAAGCACACACTCCGGTACAGAACTTTGTTGTTTGATCGCCGAGTCAAACTGCCTGCCCTGGAAGCTAATTTAACATCTACAAGATTGCTGTTGTGGTATTTTACATTTTAAAGAAGGTCGAAGCAGCATATACTGTTAGAACGTGTCGGTTAGTGGTTCGTGAAACCCGAGTTCTGCTCCTTTAACGTGGACGGAACCGACCTTGAAGTGACTCCGAGAGAGTCCGTGTTTGTTCAACAGCTGCAGTGCTGGGTTACTGAGCGTGACTAAGTTGGCCTGTCTAGATGTGCGCCGCATGTTTCAGCATTTTGGGAAGTTAAATTGTAGCGTTTGAGTTGTTTTAAAGAGTTGTGAAGTTGTTTTCTGCTGTGCAAACTAGCGTTAAGAAGACGTGTGTCTACATGTCTGTTTATGAGCTGTGATTGGATGATACGAGTGCTGTGTGCTGTGAATCACTCTTGTAGCGAACGCTGATTCGCTGTTGTGTGCTGTCCACCACTCTTGTAGCGAACGCTGATTCGCTGTTGTGTGCTGTCAATCACGTCGCACGCCGTTGCGACCAGCCCATTTTGTCGTCATTTCCGGCTACATTGGTCGAAGGTAAGAAACTACATTCGCCATTAATGCTTGGAGAATGAACTACATATGCTGTGATTGATTTGTTGACGTCACGTATGTTGTAGCGAGCTCCGCCTCGCTCACGTAAGAAGCTGGTGACGCGCTACGCACGCTGCGTTGGCCCGCCCATTTTTGTCGTCACTTCCAGGTGCCGCACTTTGAGTGACAGGTCACACTCGCTGGTTCACACTCGTTCACACACGAACACACACTTAAACACTCATCTGAAGCCATCAACACTGTCTAGCAACATAAACTTGTCTCTGACAAGAACGCGGTTCGAGCAATTATCACGTTCTTACTGAAAACTAACCCTAATAGGTTGTTTTCTTTCCATGTACTGATTTAAACTCAGTCGCTTCGTGATAACATACTCGACGCTGCCCCCTGCTGGACGTTAATAGATGAGTTTTCTCTCAACACCTCATAAAGTCAGCATTTTTTATGGTAAAAATTACCAGCTTTAAAATTGTTCTGTACACAAACAAAAAATCCTGTTTATTTTAAATAAAGAATTTTTGAATAACAGAGGTACAGACGAACAATTGATGCTCATTTTAAATACTGAAGAGATTTAAAATAACACTCAAAAAGCATCTTTTATTTGATTTTCAGATTAAATAAAATAAATAAAAAAATGATGGAGAACAGAGAATTTCCACATTAAGCTCTTCACATCTCTGAATTTTAAACAGAATTGGTGTACACTGTACACTTTTAGTTAAAAATTGCATTTTTAACGTTTTTCTGTGTAAAATTAATGACTCCAGTTTATTTTAAATACAAAATTTAAAATAAACAGAAAGCATCTGCTGACTTGATTTTCACAAAAAATCAAAACAAAGATAGCAGAACAACTTTGAGGATGTCAACAGACAACAAATTGATAAAAGTCACTGATTTTTATTTGGAATGCCATCTGTCATGTTATGCTAAGCACACAAACACCTCCAGTTTATTTTAAATAAAAAATATTTAAAATAAACAGGTAATCCATTTTTCACTCCTGATAACTGTCAAAATACAGCAAAACAGTTTAGCCAAACTGCAATACATCTTTTTTAAGGCATAATGGAGCAGCATTCTGGGTACATTTTAGTGTGAACAATGTATTTATTTCGAATCTTTTAAATAGTGTTTGAGTAAGTAAAACGGACGTCATGCTTGGGTTAGTTAGTAACTGTTGTTGAAAAATAAGTTATATTTTAAAGTTAACACTGCAAAAAGGCATTTAACTTTTACAATTCATTTGAGGGTAAAACCTGAAGAAGGTACCTATGAATAGAAATACTTATTACACAGTGAAACACTTAAACCAGACAGCTGATTAGTTTGATTGACTCAGTGCTGCATTAAAAGTGAAGATTTATTTGCACACATTAAAATTCGAACTGTCTTATTGATTTTCACAAAAAATCAAGTTAAAGATGGAAGTTCAAGACGGTACGCGTCCAAGGCTCATACAGTATGTGCCTCTAGAAGACCCATACATCAGAGGGTACCAAGAGGAACCCCGGAGCCATGAACTTGCTCCCCCTGCACCTTGCACAGAGGAAAAATCTTTCTCATTGTGTGGTGACTACTCAGCTGCCCGAAATGTCTTGCAGAGAAACGATGAACATCCATATTTTTTCTTTGCCAGAATTTTGAAGGCGTATATAGGTGACATGATGGAACCTGACCTGGAAGAGCAGACGCTTTTCAAATCTGTTTTCAGGGATAATCTAATCCCTGATGTTAGATTCGAGTTGCCATGGAACTTGGCCTGGGGTGATTTAGAAGCAACATCTTTGCATGAAATAGTACAGTGTGCTGCGGATGTCTTTGCAGCTAACATGCAAGCCAAAACACCCTTACAGGTGTCCCCGAATGAAGCGGTCAAATCCCACTCGCTGGAGCTAGAAGGGACAAGTTCATCAACTCCCTCTCCTAACAAAGGCGAAAAGAAACAGACCTTTCAACCTGACAAACCACAAAGTGGGGGTATCCGCTGGAGAAAGAAGCCAAAATGGTTCAGATCGAACCAGATGGGTGAAAAACAAGGCCCATCGGTGGGTGAACTTCAAAAGAAATTGAAGTGTGAGGACCTAGACTCGTGTAAAAATGAGTGGTCCCAACAGAAACCCCCGAGCCTTGGAACTGCACCTCCCGCGCCTCGAACAGAACAGTTCGAAATAGGCAAGGAGTCACAAATGTCCCGAAACAATGGCCCAACACCTCTATGCTCGGAAGAGACAGAGGAAGTAAGTAGTTTGTCAGTAGATTTGAATGTTGCTGTGCTTGACCAACCTGTTACAATGAGTGGCATTATCATTGATAATGACACTATCAACATTGACCGACCTGGAGCGATGTGTAGCACTGTCTTTCACAAGACCTCAGCGCACGCTACTACCAACATGGCCATGGATGTTGACAGCAAACCAATTGCTGACACACAACAACATCCTGAAGGTCATGATGCTGACAGCCAACATGATGCTGACAGTAAGCAAGATTACACAGACAGAGTCACACGTGAACAGAAACGTGGGCCAAGACCTGTGAGGTTTCTGTGTAACTTTATACAAAGGGGGGTGGCTAAGAAAGCTTACCTGCCTATCACACTGGAAGGTGTCCTTGAGCGTGAAGCCCTCCTGGATGGCAGTTCTGATATAACTATTATGTCGGCCAAGCTGTTCGAGGAGCTGAGGACCGCCGCTAACGGTGTTGACGGGCAAATACCCTTTGAGGAATGTGCTATTGAGCTACAGGGTCTCGCAGAGACGAGAACAACCCTAACAGCCATAGCTATGGTTCACATGCAGATTGGCAAAACGACACTACACCACCCAGTGTATGTGTCCACACTTGACTCATTCCCATTTCTGGTTGGCCAAGACTTTATAAACCGTTTTGAAGCGATTATAGATTATGGTCAACAGGAAATGTGGGCAACAGTGAGAAAACCCCTGCCAATAAAAGTGCCTCCTCGTTGTGGTACAGACTGCCTAACCGCAGGTACCGCAGTGGCCACGAGGGACTCCCCAACCGTGGTCACAAGCCCGGTAAGTGAACCTTCAACTACAGGTGAGACAGTAGAGACTCAACAGTTGGACCAGACTCTGGCCCGACAAGAGAACCTCCTCTGCGAGCTGACACAGTCAGCACTCACTGAACACTACCTACCACAGGTAGTGAAAGGTGTTGAGATCCAAGGATCCTACACCGAAGAGGCTGTACTGTCCTATGGGACAGGTAATTCAGCTATCAGCCAAGCTTTCGATGAAACCTTGGTTCAAGGACATGTGAGTCCTGGAAGTGGCAGTCCGCGACATGCTGACAGTCACTTGGATTTCAGTGTCACAGATTTTGAGGACCCCTCCTCCAACAAAAGGGGGGTGTACTCTCACTCTCTACCACAGGTAGTAGACTGTGTGGAGGTCCGAGGATCCCACACCACAGACGCTGTACTGTCCTCTGGGACAGGTAATTCAGCCATCAGCCAAGCTTTCGATGAAACCTTGGTTCAAGAGCTTTTGAGTATAGGACTACTCAGAGATGACATAGTTCTTACAGACTCAAAGAGCACCTCTTCAGTCATGAAGTGGGAAGACACACATCACAACGACAGTGACGCACCGCGGTCTGACCAGTCAGACACACCAGCGACTGCGCCGACAGTTGTGACACACCTGAATTACGCAGAAAGAGGTAAACGTACGGAGAAACGTTGGCCGAAGCCTATGAGGTTCCTGTACAAGCTTCCCGATACACTGCGTGAACGGCTTAAACCAAACCATGGCATCTTAACTCGTGCCCAAGGCCTTGACAATCTCAAGGTCCCCACCAATCTCAAAGAACTACAAAGTTTTCTTGGCGTGTGTAACTACTCGAACCAGTTCATAGAGAACTATGCAGACCTTGCAAAGCCACTGACTGAACTCCTAAAGAAAGACGTTCCATTTGTCTGGACTGACAAACAGCAGCAGGCAATGGACGCTCTTATAGACAGGATCAAGTCAGCCCCATGTTTAGTCTACCCAGACTACAACAAAGAGTTTTACTTGGAAGTGGGCTTCTCAGCTCATTGCATAAGTGCAGGTCTATACCAAATACACGACAGAGACAAACGTGTAGTGGCCTACGCCAGCAAAACGATGGCAGGCCCCGAGTTGAGATTCTCAGACTGTGAGAAAGCTCTACTGACCACAGTGTGGGCAGTAAAACATTTCTCCAGCTACATTGGTGGACAGAAAATCATTGTGGAAACACAACACCAGCCAGTGACTTTCCTGAACAGCCAACGCATCAGAGATGGTGTGGTAACAAACTCTCGTGTTGCAACGTGGCTCATGGCGCTTCAAAGTTTTAACCTAGACATACGTTATGGTCAAAACAAGAAGTCACATCTGGGGACAGACTTGGCACTCTGCCAAAAGTGTACACAAGATGTACCAGCGACCCAGCCGTTGGCTGAGGAAAAAACCCCTGTGACTGAAGACCCGAACCACCACTTCTTTGATGACAATATCTGCAAAGATATGACAACATTGTACGTGGATGGATCTTCATTCCTCCGCGACAAAATCTGTAGGGCAGGTGTTGGAGGGGTCCTCCTCCAAGACCAAGAACAGATTACCTTCAGCTACAAATTAGGCTCTCAGACTTCTCAGTATGCTGAGATTGCAGGAATCCTAATAGCTCTCCAGATGGTAGTAGAACGCTCCATCAAGACGCTAGTCATCTGCACTGACTCTAACTATGCTCGTTTGAGTTTCGCTTGTCACCTCGCTGTGTGGAAACAGAACGGTTTCCTAACAAGCGACAGAAAAGTGGTCAAACACAAAGAGCTTTTCATAGCGTGTGATCACTTGGTGACATCACACGACTTACAGATCTACTGGAAGAAAGTTCCAGGGCATTCTAGAGTCCCAGGCGATGACAAGCACTACAATGACATTGCAGACTCCTTAGCCAAAGAAGGAGCCGACGAAGGTCCTCTATGGTCCTTCGACCCCTCCTGGTTAATCGAGACTCTGCAAACACAACCTTCAGTCAGGGTTATGGCAGTCACACGTGCACAGGCCGCAACCAGACCTGCTGACAACGCAGTCTCTGTACGACCCGCACTGACTGACCCAGACATCATCCAACTACAGAAGTCGGATCCTGCTATCAACTCCATGATACTGTACCTGACTGATCCGAACAAAAATAGTCCGTCTAAAGACGACCTGGATTCCGATCCAGACCTTAAGGTCCTCTATCAGCTGCGCAAACAGCTAAAACTAATCAAGGGCATCTTAACTTTCGCTCATGGACCAACGTCCTCACCTGTGTTCGTGGTTCCCCATGACCAAAGGGGGGTGATGTTAGTTCATGCCCATGATCTCCCGTCCGCAGGACACAAAGGAGATAAAGCCACGCTGACGGCATTAAAACAAATTGCCTATTGGCCTGGAATGAAAAAGGATGTCAAGGACTACATTGAAGGGTGCGTGGTCTGTGGCCAGTTTCAGCCAACCAGACCACTTCACAGAGCACCACTGCAAAGCAGAGGCATTGCATTCCCATGGTCTGACCTCCAGATCGACTGGGTTGGACCACTCACTAAGAGCTCTAGAGGAAATAAATATTTTCTCACGGTAACCTGTGCATTCACCAAATGGGTAGAATGCCTACCAGCTCCTAACGACACAGCACAAACTACTGCTATGTTGTTAATGAATCATATATTCTCAAGGTTTGGACTTCCCCTTAGGGTGAACTCAGACCAAGGTACACACTTCACAGGTGAAGTGATGAAAGAACTGTGGAAGACGCTAGGCGTCAAGGCCAACTTTCATGTCGGCTACCACCCACAGGCTTCAGGCCAAGTAGAGAGAGCAAACAGAACTGTGGTGAGTATTTTGAAGAAATACGTGGCTGCAAACCACAAGGACTGGGACGTGAAACTCCCTCTGGTCCTCATGGCCATAAGAGCCACTCCACACACATCAACTGGCATCTCTCCCTTCGAGATGATGACCGGTCGACAAATGACTCTCCCTCTACACCTGTTGTACCAACCAGGCGACGCCGCCATGGCGACAGCCTACACTACACAACAATACATGAAAGATTTGAATGTACACCTCAGAAACACTTTTGCTTTCGCCCAGAAAAACCTGGAAAAATCCGCTGAAGGACGCAAGGCGTACTACGACCAGAAGGCCTCTCACAATGAACTCCAAGTGGGAGACAGAGTCTGGTACTATACGTTCGCTCCAGCAACCGGGAAAGGAGGGTCCGAGACCGGAACTCTCGCCCGCAAACTAATGCCCAGGTGGACTGGACCTCATCTGATAACAGACAAAGTGTCCTCAGTCGTCTACGAAATCAAAATCAGCAAAGGCCGCAAAGAGCCAATTGCTAAATGGGTACATCGAAATCAGATCAAACCTTACAAGGCGTTCAATGACTCCACAAAAGACAAAGATCTCACAAACACACCGACTTCATGGGATAATAAGGTCGTCCAAACGCAAGTTAGTAAATAAACTAATCAGGTTTAAACTACCGTACTTTCCCACCCTATAAGTCGCATTGTCCAATTTGAACTTAGAAACGCTAAGCCTAAAACCCACAACAAAAACTAACCTTAACAACCGTTTAAATCCACGAGATTTAATTTGACCTCGGTCATAAAGTTGAGACCTGTTTTTCTTGTGTGTTGCACTTTGGAATCTGACGACAAGAGTGTGTCGAAGCAGTGAAACGTTGTTTCCTTGTTGTTTAGTCATTACTGTTGTCATTAGTTGAGATACTGTTTGGTTCTGAACACTCCCAGCCAAAAAGGTTTTGTATTAACATTGGTTAATGAATGATATGGATTTAACTATGCCAACATGCAGTTCGTTTTGTTAAATCTCAATCGTCGAAGAGTCAATGTAGTTTAAAGCTACTCAAGGTACCATAAACTACATTGACCTCACAATTTCTAAATTGAACCGATTCGATCGTTTCTATTCTAGATTGTCTATTCATTTTGATGAGTCTCGCCATAGACTTCAAAATTTATTAGGAATACCAAATCCTACGTCGTTCGTCTAAAAGACAACAGACATTTAGATCAAACTATATTTCATTTTTCTATTTTAGTTTAACCTAAACTAAGTAATGAATGGAGGAATAGTTTGGAATTAGAGGCCTTCGTTACAGAAGCCCTCCAAAATTCTATAGGTATAGATCCCTATATCTAATTTACAGAATTGATCCACCCCTTAATTGGTAAGTGTAGCTGTTCTAAACCATGATAGCTTACATACCAGGTGCATATAGGTAAGGCTTAATGTAAAATCCCAATCATAAGCCCACCTTAAAAACCACATAATTGCATGACACATAGAACCAGAGTGGCACTGACTGGAAACCAACCAGCCAACAACCTTCGATGTGGGACCTGCAGCTCCAACGCTTGGTCTTCAACCTTCATCCAAGGGTCGCCTCCTCTGCGTCAATCGAGGGATCCCCTCTACATGCTGATTATGAAAACAATTGTTGCTGATGAAATCACCAACTCTAATCGTGGTGGAATTACTGCTGTGGAATTACCGCTGTGGAGTGTAAGACTTTGCTTTCCAAGGGATCACAGACTTTGTTTTCCAAGAGTTAACAGACTTTGTTTTCCAAAGGATTAAAAGCTTTTCGCAATGGGATTACCTCCGAACAGTATGAAATTTCCAAAACTTTATGGGATTATAATTTTTGATTTTTCTTTTCCACTTGCTGGATTACTTCAAGATCAAAGACAGTTCAAGGTTTCCTTTCGTGTTGGACCCCATCCCCAAGGACTGGCGATGGCTTCCAAAAGGGGGGAGATGTAGTGGACATGACCTTGTCCACTTTTAAGACACCTGTGTACTTTTGAACTGTCCAGTGATGACCTTTACTGACCTCTCAGTGAAGCAAGACATTTACTACAAAATCATTCATTTAGCTATAATCTGATAAATATAGTCACCAAAAGAGACTATTTCTATCTTTGATTTGATCCTAATGTGATCAAAAGAATAACTTTTGTCATTCTCATGATGGTGCTTTTAAGCTGTGTTATTCTGTGAGAGTTAAACTGTGTCCACTGCTGTGTTAAAGGGAAATATCGGGTCACAGAGACCCGACTGTTCTGTTTAGAAATAAGAAGACAGTTTAATCAGTTGTTTTTCATTGAACAAGGCTCCAGCTTTCTCTGTCTGTTCCTAAACAAATCTCCCTCTGCTGCTGCTTGTTAACCTTGGGTTTGATAAGACAAATGAACTCCTCGACTGGTCCTTCCTTAAGTACTAGTCTGAGCTGTGCTGAAGGCTTCAGAGTCGGCAAGAAGCTAGAGAGTTGCTGGGAACTTCCAAAAGAGATGTGAACTTTCCCAAGAGCTGGACACGTGTGGTCAAGAGCTAACGACCGGCGTCTTCAGCTAAGGACTGATAACAGGCTGTTATGAGTCTACTTCGAACAAGCCGAGCTCAAAAACTTTGTTTATTCCCTCCTGGAATAAGTTTATCTTGAAGTCAGAGGCCTGAAGCTGACATATTCTCTGATGACCAACGCGGAAGCCAGGAGACGTTGAAACGTAAACTAAAACCAGTTTTGGACGTGCTGAGACTAAAGGACTCTGTGCATCTGAAGGCTGGTGTCTTCCCTCTTACCGGGCTGTCGTCAAAAGGTAAAGGAGCTGTTTACAAAACGTACCTGGATTTTAGCAGAAGTCTGATGGGAAGTGTCACTCTGGTCTCATGCTCAGGATAATGTTCTTCTTAATTCTTTCCTCCTATTTCTTTTCCCTCTCAACCTAAGCTGGAAACTATATTTTTAAGCTAAAAGAGCCCACAGACTAAATATGTTAACATCCAATATTTAAGTCTGTTGTGTTAAATTTAAGTGTGCTGACGTATTTGAATTGAAAGAAAGTGAAATCATGTCAATCAAGTGTAATGGTGTTAATTTAGTTGATTTATTTTAAATAAATGATAGTGTCTCTTTGACATATCAAACTAAGTTAACGTGTCCATTGTCACTTAATGGCTCTGTTTATTTATCCATCATAAAGATCACAGAAATATTGAATAAACTGAAAAAGAAGAGAATCCGTGAAATTACTATTCAATCTGAATAAGTAAATTAAGGTAAAAAGGAGGTCAGTATTAAACTGACCCCCCCTTTAACCCCTTTACACAGGCCTTGAAAAAAGTATAAAAAGGTGCGACCTATACTCCAGAAAATACGGTAGTTAGATTGTAAACAGTCAGTTGCTGCTTATTGTTCTGGTTCTGACGGTTAATGTATTTATTAAGATTTTTATTATTGTTAGTATAGTTTATTTATTGTAAAGAGTGCTGTTTATTTAAAATGTCATCCAAATGGGTTGCTTTTATTTATTTGTACACAAACATTGTTTACTTGACATATTTTTAAAATAAACATTTTGTAAGTCTTCATTTTGGCTTCTTTTTGTACTGAGATTTTATCGAACCAAGCCCTCCTTGAAACTGTACTGAACCTAAACGAGATTTTAGCGTACCGTTACACCCTTATTTGTTACCGTCTCTTTTTGTCTAGTCTACAGAAATATGCTGAACATCTTTACCCCCCTTCTGTCCATTTTGCTTTTGACAGGATGTAGGCTTCTTTGGCTTTGTTGATGTAAATATTGTCTAGTTAGGAGTAGGCTTGTAACGGTTGTAATGGGTTTACCGAACCGTATCAGTACACCACGTTCGGTTCGGTCCACCTGCGTACCGTTTCGGTTATTTTTTCACTCATTAAATGTTTTTAACGGGAGAATATATGCGCGCGGAACTAAAAATACCTAGGCGTGTTTCAGCACGGCACTATTATTTGTTGCATAGCCCCCCTTGCAGCACGAGGAGGAGGAGTAGCAGTGTAGCATGCTAACAACTATGGCTACAAACAAGCCGGAGCTTGAAGACCCTCCCAGCTCGTTGCGCTCACCTGTTTGGGAACATTTTGGCTTTCCTGTTAAAACTCACGATGGGGAACGACAAGTCGACAAATCCAAAGCTGTGTGTCGTCATTGTTTCACCGAGGTTGGATACGTAGCAGGCAACACGTCTAACTTATTAACGCATTTGAAACGACATCATCCAAATGTGAACGTCTCATCCACAAGGAAGAAAAGCAGCCTGGTTCAAACACCGATAACAGCAGCATTTAAACAGCCTTTATCAGGTCAGTCCGATCGCTTCAAATCAATAACACAATCTGTTGGAGTGTTTATCGCGCTGGATCTACGTCCCTACTCTGTTGTTGAATGCACCGGCTTTAAACACATGATTAAAGTTCTTGAGCCCCGCTACAACATCCCATCACGTCAACACTTTAGCCAAAAAGTTGTACCAGCGCTTTATGAAAAAGCTAAAAGTGAAATAGTAAACAAGCTATCGAGTGTGCCAGCTGTGTCTCTCACCACGGATGGATGGACGTCGCGTGCAACAGAAAGTTATTTAACTTTAACTGTACACTATATTACACCAGAGTGGGAGATGATGAGTCACGTTTTGCAAACGAGGGCTGTTTATGAACAGCACACTAGCACAAATCTTGCAGAGCACCTGAAGGAGGCGGTGCATGAATGGAAGCTGGAGAGACCTGGGACTACAATTCCTGTTACAACTGACAACGCAAAAAACATCACCAATGCTGTAAAATAAGCAGGGCTGGGCCCTCAGATAGGCTGTTTTGCACATACCATTAACTTGGCTTCCCAAAAGGCAACAAGCATTAATCAGGTGTCAAGATTATTGGGCAAAGTCAGGAAGGTTGTTGGATTTTTTCACAGAAGCACCACCGCTGCCCACATCCTGCAGTGTAAACAAGAAATGCTCAATATTCCAAAGCATGCACTCATTCAAGATGTCCCCACCCGCTGGAACTCCAGTTATGACATGATTGAAAGATATCTGGAGCAACAAGCAGCCATATATTCTGCACTAACAGAAAAAACTCTCAAAAGCAAAGATGTTTACACCCTCAATGAAGAGGAGGTGGCAATGGCAGAGGAACTGATCGAGGTTCTTAAACCTCTAAAAACTATCACAACGCTGATGAGCACTGAAACAAGAGCTTCTGTGTCAATGATACTCCCCCTGAAAGCCACTGTTCTTCACTCCATGGGACCAAAACAAGAAGACAGTCCAGTTGTGAGAGAGGTGAAGGTTGCTGTCACACAAAACCTGGAGGACAGATACTCCATGATCTATGACTTTTTGCACAAGTGCACAGCCCTGGACCCCAGATTTAAAGGCCTGCCACATATGGATGACGATGAGCGAGAGAGGATCTTCAACCACCTCATAACAGAAATGATGACCGTGCAAGAAGAGGTATGTTTATTGTATTATGATCTAATTAACTTTATACATTTAAAAATATAATCTTATTAATTTTTTTTTTTACTCTTTGCAGTCTGCGGATGTCACCGAGATAGCAGCTGAGCCATCTACCTCTTCAGGGAAATCATCTCCCCCTCCAGCTAAGAAATCTGCAATGACTGAACTCTTTGGTGAACTTTTCCAGGGACAGGTGGAAAGTAGCAAGTCCCTTTTGGAGCAGGTCCAAGAAGAAGTCCGTGAGTACAGAGCTTCAGGGTCCCCTTCACTTGAAGCTGACCCTCTTCTTTGGTGGAAAGACAATGAGGCCAAATACAGACACACTGCAAAATTAGCAAAGCACTACCTCTCTATTCCTGCTACCTCTGTTGCTAGTGAGCGGGTTTTCTCCACCGCTGGAGATATTGTCACTGCAACCAGATCTATGCTTTTGGCAGAAAATGTGGACAAGTTGATCTTTTTGGCCAAAAACTTAAAACTTGATTAGATAAAAAAAAAAAAAGGCGTTCAATACAGAAACAACTGGACTTTATTTGTAACAGAAGACGTTTCGCTTCTCATCCGAGGACCTTTCTCAATTCTCCTCGAATGAGAAGCGAAACGTCTTCTGTTACAAATAAAGTCCAGTTGTTTCTGTTTTGAACGCCTTTTTTGATTCAACATGTCCTGGATGACTGTGAATCTTCACCAGCTTAAAACTTGATTAGTTAGATGATGATCGTAAAACGGTCTGTTGCTGCTTATTGTTCTGGTTCTGACTGTTATTGTAGTTAAGATTTTTATTAGTATAGTTTTATTTTTTGTAAAGAGTGACGTTTATTTAAAATATCACCCAAATGGGTCGCTTTTATTTATTTTTATACAAAGGTTGTTTTGTTTAAAATATCACCCAAATGGGTCGCGTGTTTAAAATATCACCCAAATGGGTCGCTTTTCTTTATTTTTATACAAAGGTTGTTTTGTTTAAAATATCACCCAAATGGGTCGCTTTTCTTTATTTTTATACAAAGGTTGTTTTGTTTAAAATATCACCCAAATGGGTCGCGTGTTTAAAATATCACCCAAATGGGTCGCTTTTATTTATTTTTATACAAAGGTTGTTTTGTTTAAAATATCCCCCAGATGGGTCGCGTGTTTAAAATATCACCCAAATGGGTCGCTTTTATTTATTTGTATACAAAGGTTTTGTTTAAAATCTCACCCAAATGGGTCGCTTTCATTTGTATACAAAGGTTTTGTTTAAAATATCACCCAAATGGGTCGCTTGTTTAAAATATCACCCAAATGGGTCGCTTTTATTTATTTGTATACAAAGGTTTTGTTTAAAATCTCACCCAAATGGGTCGCTTTCATTTGTATACAAAGGTTTTGTTTAAAATATCACCCAAATGGGTCGCTTTTATTTATTTGTATACAAAGGTTTTGTTTAAAATCTCACCCAAATGGGTCGCTTTCATTTGTATACAAAGGTTTTGTTTAAAATCTCACCCAAATGGGTCGCTTTCATTTGTATACAAAGGTTTTGTTTAAAATCTCACCCAAATGGGTCGCTTTTATTTATTTGTATACAAAGGTTTTGTTTAAAATATCACCCAAATGGGTCGCTTTTATTTATTTGTATACAAATGTTATTTTGTTTACTTGGCATCTTTTTAA